>JAGVVM010021957.1:0-12881 GCA_019149425.1 Psidium friedrichsthalianum
CGGTATTGGGTCCCAAAAATGGGCTAAAGCCTGGATAAGAGTAACATGACACTGCACTTGCATTAGCTCCAGCAAAAATCCTAGCTTCTTCTTGACAAATGTCTGATTCGCATCGTTGAGGCCATTCCACCAAGCCCAGAGCTCGTTCTTGGGGATAGGGATCACTTGGATGTCTCTTTTTCCCATCGAGTCTAGAATCTAGAGATAATATTTTGAAAAATCAATTGGCATGGATTACTTAAAAAAATGTAAAATGCAAAATGCAAATGTTATGAGTGATGCATGAAATTTGTCAACTGCATATTTCTACTTAGGTGAAATAAGAGTTAGAGCCGCTCATTTGACTTGAATATAAACGAATAAGAGATCTAATTGATATTTCTTTTCAAGAGAAATATGTAATTGAGAAGGGTCATTCAAGTGATTAAAAGTAATGCCAACATCACATTCCATTGATCAGGACGAAAACAGAAAGCATACAACTAACATAGATCCCTAGTACAAATGTGTCTAAGGGAAAGGATAGGGTAGGGATACTATTGAAAGAACCCTATGCATGATATCTAAAAACTGAAAGTAAAACTAGAAGTAAAGACCAATGGAATGTGATACTAATTTTTGTAAAAGAAACGCCCTCCAGGCTTGATCTTCAAAGCTCCATCCCTGAAGTCCTTGTGATCCACGGTCCCACCTCAACATATTCCTCACCTGTAGGTGGTGCTTCATTGTTTTCTTCAACCTTAGGCTTCTTCTTCAATGTTATGCGCTTCGGGCGAGTCCTAATGGCGGGACGATGCCCTTTCTTTTCCCAGGGTGCTAATATCGGCCTATTTTCCTTGGCAATGCGTTCCTCTTTTAATCAGCAATGCCTTTCCCTAGCCTAGTGATTGCAGATTTTCTTTTGAGTCTCGCGATAGATTTCAAGAATTTTTCTGTATCCTTTTTTAGGTGGATACTGTATATATGGAAACTAGTGTGGCAATCGTCGGGTGGTCCCAAATTCCTTCCAGTGAACTCTCGTCCGTGTAGGAATCGGGTGAGATGAAATCTAGTGTTGGAAGTAGGCCACACCACCTTCTTCTCATGGTGAAAAAATTTCAAATCTGAAGCGATAACGCGAGACATCGACAATCTGTCCTAGAGTCGGCATTAAGTTTAATCATTTACATGAGAGTATGATGATATGCTCAATGAAAAGAAATATGTACATGCGTATATCGTGAGCAATTGAATGTATACACATAGGAAAACAAATTCGAGAAAGGAACGTACTTACCAACAGTATTCAAAGAGAGATTTTGTATTTGGTTTTAGGTATACCAACCGTTCACGAACATGCACATGAGATAAGTGAGGGTTTAACTCTAAAAATCAAACGCGCGGGTATGGAACCTATACCAAAAGTTCCCATGATCCAGATGAAATGGATTCCCCCCAAGAGCACCCGCCCAAGAGGGTTGAAGATCGCCAATCAGGATAATGAGCGGGAACGGTATGAGAGTCTCAAGTGCCATCAAACACAAGATCCTTTCGCACATTTTCCCTATCTAAGGTAATCCTAGGGGGTGGTTGCAGTCAGGGTTTGATCACGGATGTGTGCGGCGTGTCGTGATCGTCAGAAACGCAAAACATGCACAACAGTTTCTATTAAAACACCACTTCTATAATTGTATCCACAAATATACATTTCCAAACTCCAACCTGCAGAAAACAATGTCAACAATCACTCCACCCCTTATTTCTCTCATCTGCAAGAATATTTAACACAATGGTTAGCATACGTACCTCACCTTCAAGAGCGCCTATGGAAAAAATATATCAGAAGCACTCAACTTTTTGATCGGCCCAAGTCCTCTAATGGTTTGTAACCAAGTCCCCAGCGTAGTTGCCAATCTATCGCGACCCTCCCGAGATTTCTCATCTCAAGGGAGTTAATGGATCGCTAGACTTATTTTTGAGATATCAAGAGGCCTAGCTCGGGTCCTCCCAGACCCCTACCAAATTGAGATCGACCTTAGTGTGGTAGGGTGACATGTGCATTGGTGTACATACAAATAAAGTTGCCACCAATCATTTTTTGGATGGTATAATTGGGAATCCTATCGAACAATTGGGAGGTATCGCTCAATTCTACGAAAATCAGAGATTTTAGGTTCGGAGACTTAGTTACGTCAATATTACTACTAATGCCCTTTCGGTACCTAAGTTGAATGATTTCCTAATCTAGGGAATTCATGCAAGTGTTCTTGAGGTAAGGTGAATCCTAAAAAATCCAATGGGTTCATGAAAATGGAAGTATCTGTCCTATCAATCACAAATCATCGAAATTAACATGCAATCAAGGAATCAATCCAAGGGGGAAATCACATCAAATTAAGTCACAACAAACCTAAAGGGGGGGTTTAAAAGCCTGGAAGACACGTCAATCGGATTCATAGGTGATTTGGAAAAGTTTCGGTCAGATTGACCAGAAGGGTGAAACGGTCATTTTTTAGGTTTGGGAAGTCAAAAATGTGAAAATGAGTCAAACTAGTAACATGTAGTTTTTTCCTAATTTTCACAATTTTTGAGAATTTTTTAGAATTTTTCTAAATTTTTTTGGAGCTTTTTAGAAATTTTTAAGACTTTTTAAGAAATTTTCCTATTTCTGTGATTTTTCCAGAATTTTTTTCGATTTTTTTAGAATTTTTATGATTTTTTTTATTTATTTTTATTATATATTATTTTTATTTTCCATTTAATTCTCCAGACCGGGTCGGGTTGACCCGACCCTACCCGAGAACCCAGCCCGAAAACCCACTCGGGTTTGACCTAGACCTAGACAACATCGTATTGATTTTTCTTTTAATTTTCTATTTTTTAATATTTTTTATTAATTTCTCAAATTTTTTTATTTTGTTTATTAATTTCTGAAATTTTTTTATTTTGTTTATTATTTTTTATTTATTATTTGTTATACGAACCGGGTCGACTAGACCCGGCCCACTACCTAGACTCGGCCCAAGGTCCATTATCCTAAACCCGACACAAAAACGACGTATTTTTGGGGGTTTATTATATATATTTTTATTTTTTTGAATTTTCGAAATTTTCAGGATTTTTTTCGCCTATTTCTGATATGACGACTGAGGATCCTCTACATGGCTTAGATCCGACCATTCATCTTCCAAACTAAACCTACGGCCAAGACCTAACCTAGAGACTAAATCTCGGCTGTCCATTATTTTTATAGCTAAAGGTGATTATAAAATTCGAACTAAATTTTTTTTACTTCCCGAAATTCTACAATGATGACACATGGCCTATCCATACCCGTCCAATCAACTCTGTTATTCTTATTTAATTCGTTATAATGGATAAGCTAACATGCCGTCCACGTCGGCGTTTGACTGGGTCAACATGATGACGTGGCGTATGAAGTGTCTTGCCACGTCAATGCCACGTCAGACATTGACCGAGTCAACCGACTGACTGGACTCGTCTTCTTCCCCGGGTTAAGGTACGACGGATGGCCGAGACCCCTCGGCGGCAATCTAACGGCGAAACCTTGACCAAATGAGACAAAACTGGTCTCAATGGATTCACATCAACAAGCAGAACAAAATATCTAAAAATAGGCTCATTCCAAGCAATAGAACTCGAGCAATCAAACTTATACAGAGAGCTCCCATGGCAACCCAAACACACAACACAGGTTATATCAGGCTAATTCCAACGTCAAGCAAGCTCAGATGAAGTTAGGGAAACTTACTTACAGGTCCAATTGACCTGGTTTGGGCTAGCTTGAGCTAGGGGAACTACGACAGGTTTGAAGTTTTCAACGCTCGACCGAGGGGTTTTATGCATAATCAAGACATAAACAAAATGGAATCATGTTCAGAAAGGTGCAGAGATGGAAACTCACATATAACATCGTGAGATAATTGATGAAATATAGATCTGCCATTGTCGTAGAGCTTCAAACTCAAGAATGGTGTTTACCTATTCGCGGGATGAGAGACTGGTTGGAGGGATTCGGCGCGCTCCTTGGATTATGGTGAAGCTCCGTGGTCTCACGATGTAACTCGGCATCGCTTGAATCAGCTTGAAAGCAAGCTTAAAGTTTCGGACTCACAATCCTACAATGGCAGTTTTTGCGAGCTCAGAGAGACATTTTCCTCTCTCTAACTCCTCTCTCTCTAATTTGTTTCCTCTCCTCAACCGAATGAGATCCCCCTTAGAATGAACGAAATCAATAGCTCTTATACACCTCCCAAGAACCATCATCAATCCGTTGGCCTTCAACGGAACTAACTTTCTCTTCCAAAAGAAAGAAACAAAAAAAACGTGCGCCAAAAGGGACAGATCCGAGCTGGTTCAGGCCATTTCTAGGCTAATGGGTTGACTAGGTCGGGTCAAAATTTCCTAATTAGCCCCCATTTTGCCGGAATTATTTGAAATTAGTGCCAAAATCAAGCTCAGGAGCATGCATTCCTTCAAAACATGAACTTTGTCCCACAAATTTCTAAGGATTTACCTAAAAGCCCCAAGTTTTAGTCTTGACCCGAGTACCCATTTTGCTAAATCCAAGCTCTACATGGCCTTTTTTTTGCAAAAATTGACACTATCAATGGATTCAGAAGGTCAAAAACTAAGGGGTGACGTGCCCTAATTTTTTGTTTAGTCCCTAGAATATTTTTAGGAACTAATTTGCAAAAATCTGAATCACATTTTGGTCCTTTTTAGCAAAATTCGATAATTCCGTGAATTCATGGACTGGAATTTAATTTTAAAAAATAGAGGGGGAAGACACGACTCAAAAAATGTAAAAATGGAAAATTACAAAGCTAAAATGAAATTTCTAAAAATCTTTTTTATTAATCCGAAATGAGATTAACAAAGAAAATCTCAATTCAAGATTATTTTTTCAAAATTTCTTCGGCCAAAATGAAGAGAAAATTTTAAAAAATATTGAATATTTTTTCGTATTTTTGCGGCCCCAGATGGTTTTTTATTGATTTTCTAGTATTTTTCTATTTTTTGAAAAATATTAAAAATACAAAAAATTGGAAAAATTAATTTTTGTTCAAAAATGTTGCCCAGGCTTGGCCAAGCTTTCCAAAGTTATTTTTTTAACTCATTTTTTCTTTATTTTTTATGAATTTTTGAAAATAAAATGCAGTAAAATACTAAAAATATGAAAAATTATTTTTTGATCAAAATTGGCTCCCTTGGCTAGGCCAAGGTTTCCAAAATTGATTTTTCAATTTTATAAATTTTTATGAATTTTCTAAAATTTTTCTTAAAAAAATGGCAAAAAAAAAAAAATCAAGTGTCAATAAGAAGTGAAGCTCTATAACCCAATCTTGGATAAGTTGGATCCGAAGATCACAAGGTACTACTTCGTGTCTTATCTAGACCATTCCAAGAGATATAGATTTTATAATCCTAATGGAGGCCCAAGGATTGTGGAATCACAGACAGCGAAGTTTCTGAAATACAACGTGACCAAAAAGGGTACCTGTTTAGAGACTATTGAAAGTAAAAGTATGGCGGGTAATACTGCATCGTTTTCTCTCCCAATACAGACTGTTATGAAACCTCCCATACCGGTGACTGTGCCTGTTAAACTTCAGGATCCTATGATTGAAACTATTTGTGATGAAGTAAATCAAGCCCTACAGCCGCAGGATCAAGCTAAGGAAGTTCCACCAAGGAGGTCTGTTAGACAAAGACGATCAGCAATCCCACTAGACTATATAGTCTATCTGGGAGAACAGGACTATGATATAGGTTGCGTAGTTGATCTAGTTAGCTACAAGAATGCTGTTTTCTATGCACAATCAGACCTGTGGTTGGATGTAATGAAAGATGAGATGCAGTCTATGAGACATAATGGTGTCTAGGAACTTGTTAAATTGCTAGAAGGTCATAGGGCTATTGGCTGCAAATGGGTGTATAAGATGAAAACGGACTCCAAAGGAAAGGTAGAAAAGTTTAAAGCCAGACTGGAGATCTCGAAGTGGAAGTCTATATGACTCAACCTGAAGGGTTTGAAGTTGATGATTCGAGTGACCTTGTATGCAGACTGAAGAAATCAATCTATGGCCTGAAGCAAGCATCTAGGCAATGGTATTTCAAGTTTCATAATGTTGTTACTTTATTTGGTTTCGTTGAAAATAAAGTAGATCAGTGTATATATTGCAAGGTCAGTGGGAGAAAATACATTTTTCTCGTTCTCTATGTGAACGACATCCTGCTACCGAGCAGTGATATTGATCTATTGCATGAAACGAGGCGGATGTTGTTAGAGAACTTTGGTATGAAGGGCCTTGGTGAAGCGTCTTTTGTCCTTGGCATTGAGATCCATAGGGATCGTTCACGCTATGTTTTTGGTTTATCTCAGAGGGCATATATTGATCGTATCTTGGAGAGATTCAACATGCAAGACTGTAAGCCAAGTATTGCTCCTGTCTGTAAAGGTGATAAGTTGAATCTTTCACAGTGTCCTCAGATAGAGATGGAGAAATCTGAAATGAAGAATATACCTTATGCCAGTGCACTTAGGAGCATTATGTGTGCTCAAGTATGCACTAGGCCAGACATTGCTTTTGCAATAAGACTTCTAGGCAGATACCAGTCAAACCTAGGATATAATCATTGGGTTGCAGCCAAGAAGGTCCTAAGGTACTTAAAGAGGACAAGAGACTACATGATGACTTACAAGCATGTTCAGAATCTGCAGTTTGTTGGATACTCCGATTCGGATTTTGCGAGCTGTCAGAATGACAAAAAATCAACAACAGGATACATGTTCATGTTGGCAGGCGATGCAGTATCATAGAAAAGTGAGAAACAGAAATCTATATTCTCCTCTACCATGCAAGCGGAGTTTATAGTGCAAGCGGAGTTTATAGCATGCTTTTCTACTGTTACTTAGGCAATTTGACTCCGAAACCTCATTAGGAAGTTAACCGTATTTGATTTCGTTGATAGACCCATACAGTTATATTGTGACAATAACTCTGCAGTGTTGTTTATTAACAACAACAGAGGTCTCAAAGGGTCTAATCAACATAGAGGTCAAGTTTTTTATTGTAAAGGAAACCATACAGAAAGGTGACGTTGCAGTAAAGCATATTTCTACAAATGATATGATTGCAGACCTACTGACTAAAGGTCTTTGCCCTTGTATTTTAAGCGACACGTCGCTAATATGGGCTTAGAGGCATCATTGGATGCTGTGATTTAGTGGAAGGCATCTTTTTTGGTTGCTATAATAAAGTTTACATTTGTTTTGTTACATTTGTAACATAATGATATTTATAGAAGTGCTTGTAGCACTATTGATGTTAAATACATATTCTTGTAAATCTTGAGGCATGTGTAAATCTCAAGTAATGGCTATGGGCATTTGGTTATTAACCGTGTTTATATGTCTTGTTACACATAAAGAAAAATTAACTATAAAACTGAGACATATACAGGTTCATTAGAACCATATGAATATTATCTAGTGACACATCAAGTTTTGTGTCACATAAGGAGAGAGAACAAGTGGATAACACATAAAGTGTATCTCTTTTGAGGTGTTATCAAATTGCCACATTATTATATTAAATTCATATCAGTAAAGTTGAGGACATTTGCGACCATGGATGGGTTTGTGTCTGCTGACGCAGTTACCGGCATGATCCGGTACTTAAGACTTTATGGATCGGATGGCCATTAAGAATAATCCTTAAACCAATATGCAGGCGCGCACTACAGTACAGTTTTAATTAATGCTCGCCTAAGTGGGAGAAATGTTAGAGTTTTCCTAATGTGGGTTCACCTAATTGAAATTGTAATTGACCATTTTACGGGATTAATTTACCATTTACGAAATTGGTTTAATAAAGAATGGATTTAAAGTTTCTTAATGGGCCGAATATGGGCCTGGCTAGTGTGGGCCAAGTCCAGCTCGGCCCGTGATGAGAGAACCCAACTGAGACTTGTATAAATGACTAGGACCCCCCCTTAACCCTAATCCTTTTTGCCATTCTACTCTCCATCTTCTCCATAAGGCTTTAGAGAGAGAGAGAGAGCCTAAAGGAGGTCGTCTCATCGACGCCAAGGATCCCAAGAGCCATAAGGGGGAAGCGTTCCAAGCCCATTTCACCAAATTTCAAAGGCGGGAATATGATGGATTCCAAATCAGGTACGCAAACCCAATTCCTTGGCTATTTAGTTGCTAGCTCCGACTACGGCGATTCTAAGGAGTCGTAGGTAACGATGGACGGCCGATTGGACGGCCAACACATTCAACACGAGGAAATCAGGTAATGTCGATCTAAACCTTAGTAGATGCCGGTGTAAACAAGAACAATTGACCAAAAGTCAACCAAGCATTACACATGGAGGCTCCCGGCCAAGGAATCTCAACATGGGACCAGCGTGCTTTGTACGTAGCATTTTTGTCCAACCGGTTGCTTTCAATGGAAGATGACAACCTCATCTTCTCATGAAAAGGGACAACCTAAAACTGGAGAGCGTCGACTTCTTGATAACAAAACGAATACACCTGCCAAAGACAAACACTGGCCAGTTGTTTTTCTCTTTGACAAATCGCTGGCCAGTTGTTTTTTCTCTTTGTCGCCACCACTGCTTCTGTTCTTTGCTGTTGATGGACAAAGATAAGTCTACAGAAAGCCAAGTACCAAAATCCCTCAGAATCACTTCACAACGAGACAATTACAGTCGAGTCTGAGCTTTAAGAAGCCAGCAGAAAGCGGGCGAAGGAACTATCCCTCGTTCAGCGTCGACAATGGCAAAGCTAAAACATGTCCTGGCTATACCGTTTCCTGCACAAGGTCATGTCACTCCCCTCCTCAAACTCTCCCACTGCATCGCTGATCATGGGGTCAAGGTTACCTTTGTGAACGCCGAGTTTGCTCACGCGCAAATGATGGCTGCAAACCAACAAAGTGAGGGATTGAATCGGATTAAGTTCGTTGCATTTCCGGATGGGCTCGAGACCGACGAGGAGCGCAAGGACTCGGCGAAGCTGCTGGAGAGCATAGCAAGAGTGATGCCGGGTCATTTGCAGGCTTTCATTGAGAAAGTGAAGCAGCAGTCAAATGGCAATGAAGATGAGCAGATCAGCTTTGTGATTGCGGACCTAACCGCTGGATGGGCGCTGGAAGTTGCCGAAAGGATGGGTATCGAGCGAGCCGGATTTTGGGCTGCCTCAGTTTCGTCTCTGGCCTTGACACTTCATATTCCCAAGCTGATTGAGGGTGGAGTCATAGACAACGATGGTAAGGGACCAGTGCTAGGACCCTTGAACAGTCAATCTTGGGAAGCCTTTATATGTGATGTACTCCCCCTCAATTGCTTTATTCGCTGTGGGCACTTTAAAGAATCCTGCAATTAGCTCATGTGCTTGGCAGAGAAGGTAGTCTAAATATGATCTAATCTATCATAATAAATTCATACAGGCATGGCTTTGAAGAATGATGCGATCCCGATATCGAAGGACCTTCCTTTATGCAAGAGCGATGACCTCATCTGGAGTTTCCGTGAAGACCTGATGATACAGAAAATCTTATTCAGATGGGCATTGGCCACCGTCCGTCACAGCACACACTCAACCTTATATATTTGCAATTCATTCCATGAACTCGAGGCATCGGCTTGTGGAATTATTCCGGGACTTCTCCCGGTCCGTCCATTGTTAGCTAGCACCCGATTACTCCATCACAGAGGAAGCCTGTGGAGCGAGGATTCGACTTGCTTGAACTGGCTAGACCAGCATCCACCCCAGTCAGTCATCTATGCTGCCTTTGGAAGCACAACAATCTTCAGCCCTGAACAATTCTACGAGCTCGCCTACGGCCTCGAGCAGATAGGCCGACCGTTCCTGTGGGTTGTACACCCGGACATGACCAGCGGGCCAGTCAACAAGTTCCACGGCCCGTTCCTTCAAAGGGTGAGGAATTATGGGAAGGTGGTCCAGTGGGCACCACAAGAGGAGGTCCTAGCACACCCTTCAGTGGCATGCTTCATCACTCACTGTGGGTGGAATTCTACACTGGAAGGCCTGAGCAATGGGCTCCCACTTCTGTGCAGGCCCTACTTCGCGGATCAGCACCTGAACAGGAGCCTCATATGTGATGTGTGGAGGGTGGGTCTAGGATTGGATGGTGATGAAAATGGAGTGATAACTAGGCATGAACTGAGGACAAAGATGGAAGCAGTTCTTGGCAATCATGAGATAAGGGAAAATTGTCTGAGGATGAAGGAGATGACCGGGAAGAGTGTGAGTGAAGGAGGGTCGTCCTTGAAGAATCTGGGCAGCTTCATTGAACTCATAAAGGCTTGAGGGTTTTTGTTGTTGCTCCTGTTCCAGTGCCTAAGATAGAACGCTGTTTTACTGTTCTTCAAATTGTTGTTGTTAGAGTTAATAACAAGAAGTACGACTAACCTCTATCGATATTTGATTGTGGAAGCACCCAAGAATATCGTTGAACCACCGATGCATTCTCAACAAATCTTCAACCTGTAGTAGTCCGAATATAATCACAATCAGAAAGAAATTCATGCTTCACAATGTAAATGCCTATTTGATTTTCAAAGTAATGATGTTTTGCCTTTGTTTGTTTGTCTGTTCTTGAGAGAGGGAGAGAGCGTTGATAGAACGTATGTTCATTCTTTCGTCATCTATACTTGACATTATCTAACGTACTTCTTCAGACCTTATCCATATCTTTTATAGATAACAAGGTAGCCGTTTGAAAGGCACCTTTGCATGAGGCCCACTCAAGCACACCTCTTCTTGGACGTACAGTAACAATCGTCCTCATGATAGCTAATCTTCATGACAAAGTTCTAGGTTTTGTCAGAATTGATTGACGGTATCTTAATTCACAATTCAGAATAAGCAAAAGTGTATGTTAAGGCTCATAAGAACAGTTTTCAATTAGTCGATCTAGGAACAGGAAAGTGAAAGTAATTCTGATATTATGTTCATATACAGGTAAGTAATGACAGCGCAACAACTAAGCTATCTTTTTTCCGTCAAGTACCTCAATCTTAGTTTGGCTCGATGTGAGGTCTCATGAGATTATGGGATGGAAATTGCTGATTTGACCGAGATCACCAAGGCCTTCTGCTTAGTTAACAGGCAGTTCATCAATTCTATGCTATGTGCCTTCACCTTCCACTTCTGGGCTTCCCAATGCGCGTCCTCTGGCTTTTGGGAGGCAACAAGGCACTGTTGGTACTTCTCTTAGAGATCAAGCGACGGGCCACAAGCTTATTAGCCTCAAAAGACATACTGCCGATAGCCTGACCTCCTTGCACCTTCTCCTATGCCATCAGGAATGTGACAGGATGCTATCTAAACCAGGCCGTATAATCTATGCCCCTCAGACTCTTAAGGGACTTGGAATGCCAGCCAAAAGCTCTCATGCCACGCCTTTGCGTCCAGAAAAGCATCCCTAGGAGGGGCAACAGGAACTTAAAACGCGCCTCCTCTGGTAAAAATGTAGCGCTCACCCGTGACCAACTCATAGGAACATAATGTTGGGATTCACGCAACATGCATAGGTAAAAATAACAATAAACGCAGCGAAAATAAAATACCCATACATGTATCTCCAGAGGCGTTGTTCGTGCGTTTCAATCAAAAATCAAATTAAACGATGAAGGTTAAACGGATTACCTCTTGTAGCGTGCTTGAAACGGGTTGGTCTAAATGTTCTTCGGTACAAGTCCCACAAGCGTCGAACCTCTAGTTCAGACACACCACCAATCGTACGACGAATGGAAGAAAGACGACGCGGAAAAACTCCACACTTGATTGTGCTAGCAATCTCGTGATGAAAACTCTCCACGTACTTAGTTTTTCGGTCACCGCAAGAGTAGAAAACGTAGAGAGAATTTTCTGGTTTTTCCTCTCTAGTTTTCTCACGGACACACCACTGATTTACGCACGCTATCCTCTTTCTTTCTGCAACTTTTTGCAGATTAAAACGTCAAAGGAGCAATACACTACGCGCACGATCAGGAATGGTACTGATCGTGCACGTTGTGCATTTTTCTGCACAAAAATGCACAATCTGCGATCGTGTGAGGCGTAAGTCAGGAAGAGAAACTGGCCACGTTCAACTTCTCTTGTTGACCAAGTCCAACTAATTGAACCTTTTTTGACTTTTTGACCTTTTGATCCTTTTTTTTTATTTAATTATTATTATATAAAAGAAACATGGTCAGCACAATTGGTTTGTGCTGACCACATTCATTGCACGCACAACATTATGTGCGTGGAACATAACTTTATAAAATAATGTATATAAATATATTATAAATTATATCTATATATAATTTAATAAAAACCACATGCGTGCATTTTGGATACATCAATATGTGTCCATTTTAAGCGTGCGCGCGCATCGTATGCACATACGTCCATGACCAAAATTAAGAATCAAATTAAATCCAATTAATTTAATTTCAATCCGATAAATTTGATAGTCGTGATTGCAACATATTTGCAATATCATATTTTCAGTTCAACATCATCATGTATTGGTTAAGGGTTGTGACATCCCTAGGTTCATCACTGAGCTGATAGTAAGACAAATACTAAACATTAGTACTTCCAAGAGAATCGATTGTCCCGATCAACCAATAGGTCCTACAAGCCACGAGTGACATCTAGCAATATGTCATAGCCTACCCAGACAGTGTGAATATTTTAAGAACATAATGAACCTATCAGCTCTAGCTACAGTGTAATTCAATCCCTCTGTCTTACTATGTCCCAATCGAACAAAAGGCCATGGAATATTTGTCAAGCCACCAATTCGATCATATGCACAAATCTAATTTACATGCATTTGTACGAGACATAAAACATT
>JAGVVM010021959.1:0-22631 GCA_019149425.1 Psidium friedrichsthalianum
AGCTAAACTATAGCTTTGCGATGTCAAAGTTTCTGAAGCGAAACGCTGAGCTTTACTTTTGTGTTGGCAGCATGGCTGGGGGAGGGGAGGGTGCGCAAGTGTAGGCGTGGCGTTTGTTGGATACACGTAACAGGCATAGGCAAAAATAATAAACGCAGCGGAAATAAAATACCCATACATGTATCTCCAGAGGCGTTGTTCGTTGCTTTTCAATCAAAATCGAAATAAACAAGAGAGTTATATGGATTACCCTCTTGTAGCGTGCTTGAAACAGGTTGGTCCAAATGTTCTTCCGTGCAATCCCACAAGCGTCGGACCTCTAGTTTAGACACACACCAATCGTACGACGAACGGAAGAAGACGACTCGGAAAAACTCCACACTCGATGTGCTAGCAATCTCGTGATGAAAACTCTCCAGGTACTTAATTTTTCGTCACCGGCAAGAACAAACCGTAGAGAGAATTTTTTTGTTCTGGTTTTTCCTCTCTTCTTTTTTCTCATGGGCACGCACACTGATTTACGCACGCTATCCTCTTCTTTCTGCAACTTTCTGCAGATTAAAACGTCAAAGAGCATACACTACGCTCATGATCAGGACGGTTTACTGATCGGGCGTTGTGCATTTTCCTGCACAAAAATGCACGATCTGCGTCGTGTGAGGCGCAAGTCAGGAAGAGAAACTGGCCACGTTCAACTTCTCTTGTTGACCAAGTCCAACTAATTGAACCTTTTTTTGACTTTTTGACCTTTTGATCCCTTTTTTTTTTCTTATTTAATATTATTAATATAAAAAGAAACATGGTCAGCACAATTGTTTTGTGCTACCACATTCTGTTGCACGCACAACATATGTGCGTGCAACATACTTTAAATAAATAATGTATATAAATATATTTATAAATTATATCTATATATAATTTAATAAAAACACATGCGTGCATTTTTGGATACATCAATATGTGGTCCATTTTACAGTGCGCGCGCATCGTATGCACATACGTCCATGACCAAAATTAAGAATCAAATTAAATTCAATTAATTAATTTCAATCCGATAAATTCGATAGTCGTGATGGCAACATTTGAAATCATATTTTTCCGTTCACACGTCATGTATTGGTTAAGGTGTGTGACATCCCTAGGTTCATCACTGAGCTGGAGTAAGACAAATACTAACACATTAGTACTTCCAAGAGAATCGATTGTCCCGATCAACCAATAGGTCCTACAAGCCATGAGTGACATCTAGCAATATGTCATGGCTACCAGACAGTGTAATATTTTTAAGAACATAATGAACCTGTCACCTCTAGCTACAGTGTAATTCAATCCCTCTGTCTTACTATGTCCCAATCGAACAAAGGCCATGGAATATTTGTCAAGCCACCCATTCGATCATATGCACAAATCTAATTTACATGCATTTGTACGAGACATAAACATTTTATTCTCGGTTACAACCCCGGCCGAGGATTTCAATGCATTGTCATAACTAGATTGCATAGGACATCATACCTTGCATGTAACAAGGGACAGATTCCATTTTTGCACACACGTGTGACTTTGTATGTGCACGACCTATAACATTAAGTACAGAGATGGATCAGCGAACCGCCAATATGCGCACTTATGAACTATAGTCATCCAACGTACAAGTCACACTGTGCCTCAGGTCCAAGGATTATTTACACAAGACTTGAGCATGACGATTAGACATTGACCACGCTAAAAGCTTCCATGTCGCTATCGTTAAATGTGTGTCACGTTCAGTGACTTGTCTGACACAAGCACCTGTGTTCCAATTCGGGCATCGCAATACCTAATGACTCGTGACTCGTCATTCATTTAAGTATCCAATACTTAAAAGCAAATTAAGAACACATCGGTCTCAACAGGATCATTAATATCCACTCAATGATCCATCGACCGAGAACAATTTAAAGATTCAGTCTAACTATGAACCTGCCACACATATTCTTGACGTCTCAAGAATGGTCTAGTCACAACTGATCTTATGGAATTTATTCATATATAATTTGGACAAATGAATAAACACGTCTTTGCCATTAATTTAATAATAAATTGAAATACAACCGAAATCCCTAATATGTAACTATTACATAGTTGCTTTAGGGCATATAACTAACAGCGGTGGTGGGCAAGTGGCGGGGGCAGGCGATAGCGGTAGTTAGTGGGGCGACGACGAGTGGTGGTAGGCAAGCGGTGGCCGGAGAGCTTGGAAAGCTATAACCCATGGGTCAAAAATGGGTCCAAAATGGGTTGAGCTAAAACCCATTAAAACCCATATTTGAATAGACCTTATAATTTAGACTCATATTAACTCATTTTTTAAATTTAGTGAACCCATATATGATCCAATGTATAAAAAAATGAGTTAAAAAGTGGCCCAATGACCTATATTGACACCTCTACTTTTTAGAGAGACATTTTTTGTGCAAGAACTAAAAATAGAGGTCCGATCTTGAATTTCAGGTAAAAGTAGATGCACTACTAGCATCATTTCACTACTTGTATATTAAGAACAGTCAGCTTAATTCACAATCATCCAGTAGTCATTTGGGGCTTTTTAGGAAAATAGGTTAAAAAATTTACGTTTTTACCGATTGGGTCTGCATGGGGGAAAAATATAGAAAAGGGGCTTGGTTGGAGGTGGCGGTGTCGAACAACCCTTGTTCGGCACCACATGGGCCGAACAAGGGTCTGTTCAGCCCATAGGTTGCCGAACACAACCCTTGTTCGAAACCTCTACCCCCGAACAACTTCCTAATGAAAATAAAAAAAATCATTTTAATAATTTATTTCTGTCTCATCTAACTACCCAACAGCAAGCCCCCCTTTCCCCTCTTGCCCACTCTCCCCGATGTACCTTTTTTCCTCCTTTTATGCTGAATTTCAGAAGCCTTATTATGAGAGTTCACGCGAAACCCCTCTTTTTAGAAGCCAATTTTTGAAACTTCACGTGAAGTTTCAGAAATTTACTTTTGAAACTTCACGTGAAGTTTCAGAAATTTACTTTTGAAACTTCACGTGAAACTTTCAGAATAAAGATTCGAAAACTTCACGTGAAGTTTCAAAAAGCAAATGAACTTTTTGAATCCTTCAGTTCTATTAAAGACGAAGAGGGAGAGAAACTCTTTGGCCATTTTACGAAGACAAGAGAGAGAACAAGAGCAAATAGAGAGAAAGCTGAGAAAGATCGAGAGAAAATCGATAGAAAAAAAAGGATTTGGAAATCAGTCGTCAATTTCGAGCGTCTCCATATTTGCAGTCAATTATTCCTTCAAAATTTTCTCGCAATCGAATCAGGTAAGATTTAACTTTATGATATGTTTTCTTTTGGCATTTGCGTTTTTTTGTTTTGTTGCATGTAATGTTAATTTTTTTTTACACGGCAGAGAAATAGAAGAGTGGAAGTATCAACTTCAAGAATCTCGATACATGCACGATATTTGTGTTAAGGTAATGCCTATATTCTTGTTAAAACATGCTATATTTTAGTACTGTGCATACACTATTTCGCTGTTATATTGTGATGTTTACGTGTTGTTTAGTCCGAAAAATATCTTATTTTTTGTCTACATATATGTCTATTTTGCACTAAAAATATCTTATTTTTGTGATGCTCATATCTCTGTTTTGCATGCGATATATGTGTCACGAAAGATTTTGTGCGTATTAAGCCCGTATTTATCATGATTTTTGAAATTTTGGAGGGTTAATTGGAGATAATTTTCAAGATATTGAAATAATAACTGAATGTACATGTTTAAACGAAAAAATTTATGGGAAAACGTTATTACCATAGGAGCTGGTAATTAGATCAACAATAAAATTTGATTTTCGGTTAAATATGAGTCGTTGTAATTTGTTTACCTAATGCAACAAACGTGGGACAATCCTTGACCATATAAATTATTTATAATAATAAAAATTATCCCAAAGAATAGAAAAATTGAAAAAGAAATTGGGAAAAAATAATTAAAAAATAAAAACATTCCAAAAATTTTGTCGTTTTATTCCTAAAATATCTTCTTTTAGCGCTACAAATATCTTTATTTTGCATGTCGAGACATGTCTGAGGAAAAATTTTATGCGTATTAAATCGTATTTTGTTCATATATTTAAAATTTTATAGGGTTAATTAAATATATTATTAGAATATATGTATTAATACGATCTGTTTGTAATAATAAGAAGTTTCTAGATAATAGAAAAATTAGGAAAAAATGAAAATAAAAATAATCCTAAATAAAAAAAATGCACAAAACTCTATTGTGAAAGTTTCGGTTCAAACTCGAGTGGGTTTGGGCCAGCTCTTCGGGTTTGTGAGTTGGGTCGAACCGCCCCGATCTGGAAAATTAATAGGAAAAAGAAAAAAATAAAAGGAAAAATTATATTGTAAAAGAAAAATAATAATAATAGATAATATTAAAAATGGAAGCGACGTCGTTATTTGGGTCAAACTCCTGGGTGTTCGTGTCCGGTTGATCTAGTTGATCCAGTCAGAAAATATTTAAAAAATAATCAAAAAAAATAAAAATATGAAATCACAAAAAAATTTGAAAATTATGATCGAAATCATAATATTTTCTAAAAAATTAGGAAACATTCACAAAGAAAATTTTAAAAATCTGAAAAATTAGAATTTCGTCAATTAATTGACTAAATATTATTGTTGATGATTTTGGCCTTTCATTCATTTGTAAATGACAATTGTATCACTTATCTATAAATATTTTCAAAGAATACATAATTTCGTAAATATTTTTGTGACCCTATTTATTTCATTTTTTATATTGATAGTGATAATGTTCATTTATTAATGTGTATAGGAAAATTACAAAATTGTACATGCAAAATAATTTATAATTTGTTCGTTTAACAGAATGTCTACATCTTTTGCGACTGTACAATGAGGAGGTAGAATAGTACAAAATCAATTTGGATATGATTACGAAGGTGGACAATGTGCTATGTTTGAGTTTAGAAACATATCCACATTTGATGAGTTACGTGCTACGATTGAGCGTGAGTTGAATATAACAGAAAATCAGTTCATTCCCAGTCTGATGTATAGACAACCGGTTGGAATAATCGGTTTTATGATGTACAATATTGTGGATGTGCATAATGATAGCATAGTTGAGAGAATCCAACAGTTTGCATGTTTGTCCGGTCATATGGGGTTTCTACAGTTTTATGCTACTGTAGATGAGCACCAACCAATAAATGATTCAATTGGGGAAGGTTTCCAATATTGGTGAAGATGATGTTGATGTGAATAATCAGTCTATGCAGTACGATGATAACGATGATAGTGATGAAAAAGATGATTCATGGTTAGGAAGTGACGACAGCGATGAAGAAAATGACGAAAGTGGCGATATGGAT
This sequence comes from Psidium friedrichsthalianum, assembly GCA_019149425.1. Classification (NCBI taxonomy): domain Eukaryota; kingdom Viridiplantae; phylum Streptophyta; class Magnoliopsida; order Myrtales; family Myrtaceae; genus Psidium; species Psidium friedrichsthalianum. Next base: position 5,413 of record JAGVVM010021959.1, read on the forward strand.
GCTTATTGCAACACCCATTGTATTATTCATCCCATTTTGCCATTAGTACATCCATCGCTCTATTCAGAGATTACTATGATATGTTGTAATATTTGCTCCAACCAAAGAATTTCGTGTTGGAATGTTATTTCCGTCACGAGATGCAGTGCAGCTGGCTGCGAAAGAATATTCTCTGCTGAGAAATCGTCACTTTCGTAGTGAAAAGACAAAGAAAAGGAAATATGTTTAAAGTGCGGTAATGCAACGAACCATGTGATTGGAGGCTCCGTGCATTGAATAAAGCGGGTGACCTATTTTGGAAAATAACTAAATACAGTGGCCCACATACATGTCGTAATCCGCAAATGTCAACAGATCATCAGCAACTTGATCAGAAGTACCTCTCCAGCTAGATAGAAGCAATGGTTGCCGCCCAACCAATATAAAAATCAGCCACTAATGGCGATGATTAAAGATAAGCTGGGTTTCCAACCTACTTATCGTAAAATATGGCTAGCTAAACAAATGGTGATTGCAAAAATTTTCGAGGATGGGATGACTCGTACGGTCAGTTGAGAAAGTATATGAATATGACGAAACTAATGAATCCAGGTTTTCATTTTGTGATCGAGGATCGCCTCAGCAAGATCAGAGTTGCAAGGTTTTCAATCGAATGTTCTGGACTTATAAACAGACAAGTGAAGGCTTCAGAAGCTGTCGTCTCATGATTTTTGTCGTTGGAACTTTTTTGTACGGAAAATATCGAGGAACGCTCCTATGTGCGCCCTCATTTGATGGGAATAATCATATATTTCCGTTGACATTTGCTGTGGTCGATCGGGAGACTGTTGATGATTGGTCTTGGTTTATGGATCTGTTGCGTATATATGTTTACTAATGGCCGAGATGATATTTGCGTAATATCGAACAGACATATCGAGATTCAAAAAGCAATGGAGACGGATGGGTGGCGTCCTCCACATGCCCACCATAAATTTTGCATTGGCATATTCTCAGCAATTACAATAAACACTTCAAAGATGCCGAAGGCAAAAGAGCTATTCAGATGGCAGGTGAAATTTAAAATTATGTAATTTGAGAAAATTACTTGTTTATAAAATTATGTGATAAGTACTTATTATTATTGTAATGTGCACTTACGAGAACCAAAAGCGAAAGTTTCTACACATCATGAACCAAATGAGAGAATTGCATCCACAAATAGCTGAATGGTGTGATCAGATTCCTTGGGATAAATGGACAAAGCTTATGATGAAGGAAAGAGATAGGAGCGATGACCACGAATTTAGCGGAATCGGTTAACGGTATGCTAAGGGATTTCGTGCTCTGCCTATAACAGCTATGGTGAATAAGATATTTTATCAGTTACCAATTAATTATTCGAATACAAAAAGAACTACATATAGGGCACAAAAGATGGAGAGATGGATATATACTCAATTTGCGGTAACTTCTCAGAAAAACATTGAAGCTGCAAATAGGCATGAGGTGACCCGGTTCGACTCTGATTCCGGAATCTTTGAAGTTAAAACTGGATATGATAGATCCAGAAGAATGGGGGCCATAACACAAGATCGAGCTAAACTGCGAAGATGCACATGTGAAAATTTCAAGAGATGAAAATCCCGTGTTCACATGTAATTGAGTGTGTCAGAAATATGCAATTGATTACAATACAATGGTAGATGAATTCTACACTTTAGATAGCACACTTCAGTGCTATCGGTACATGTTTCATCCATTGGGGATCCAGATTACTGGCTAACTTGACGAGCTGGCATTAGTACCAAACCCGAACCGTATTAGAAAGAAAGAGACCCCGTGTATCACATACGCACTGAGATGGACTGGAGTACCCGAAGAAGTAGTGATTCGACTAACCATTGCAGCTATTGTGGGAATCAGGACATAGCAATCAAACTTGTGCATACAGATCGGTTAAGGTTCTTTACCCTTCTAAGTTATCCCGCTTATTCAATTAATTTTTGTATCGCAAAAGTACATTATTTCCACCTTTTGTTGGTCATAACTGACATTCGTAAATTTTTAACGGTATGCTATTCATTTTAGAAAAGGATTGAGGCAAATGACGGTGGTTTACTTCTTCATAACCTTAAAAGAAGAATGAACCCAAGAAATATTTGTGTAATATTTTTATGTATTTTTTTAATTCTGTTTTTATGGACTTCTTGTACTTTTTTATGGATTTTCTTAATTCTTTGTAATTTTTATATATTTTTTATTATTATATGGACAGGGGTTGACCCGACGGAACAACAATAAATACTGACGGTGAAGCAACAAAGATGGATGTTGACACTTGAAATTTATTTTATGTTTTTCAAGAAAATTTATTGAAATTCATAAAAATTTTATAAAATTGAAAAATTAGCTTTGGAAGCATGGCCAGCCTAAGGAACCAATTTGAATAAAAAATAATTTTTGGTATTTTTTCGCATTTTTAATATTTTTAATATATTACAAAAATAAGCAAAAAATCATAGAAAATATATTTCGTGGCCTAAAATAGGGAAAAATGTCAAATATTTTTTATTTTAAATCCCTTTTCATGTTAGCCCGTTTAATCCTAAAAAAATCTAATTCAGAATTATGTGTTCCTTCACAAACATAACTCTGAATTGGGCTTAAAAAATGCAATTTGAGTCTTTTTGTTTTGATTTTTCACTTTTTATAGTTGTGACACCGTCCTCTAATATCCAAAATTTTTATCCCAGCCCAATGGTGCCCGAAATTTCTCAATTTTGACAAAATGACTCAATTGGAATTTATATTTTGGCCCCGGATCACAAAAATGAAATTAAAATTTTTCGAGGGGCCCCTGAAAATAATCACCCTATACTTTTTTGATATTCTAAATTCATTGATGAGCTGGTTTGGCTTGATTCGATCCATTTAGGTTTTGGTTTATTGAAAGTCCAATTTGGGTCAAATTTGAAATTTGGGGTTTTTTGCACTAAATTAAACTTTTTTATCCCCAAAATACCTTTATTAGATGGAAAACATGCTGGAAACTGATTTCATCGTGCCAAGTTTTCAAAAAAAGGTAATTATGGGGCCAATTTGATGATTTTCTGGTCAACGGGTCAGGCGGGTTTGACCCATTTGACCCAGTACTGTTCATGCGTCTTCCTCCATGTGTGGCATTGTTCACGCACAGCAGATCCTAGCAAAAATCGACCAAATTGAGCTAACCAATTTGGACTTGATTAGTGACGATCGGCCATGGTTTGAAGATCACCCTTCTCCGGTCAAACAGGACTAAACCAACCATGCCTATACTGCCTACATGCTTATTACATCTCCTTTGTAGTATTGCATGCTTTTGTTTTATGTGTGTAATGCCCCAGATGCACGTCTTCTAATCACTTACATAACATGTTTGTGATAAATGCCTCGGTAGTGCAAACCCCCAACTTTGAACTTATTTTCGTGGTCGTTTCATATGATATTTGGTCGCTTTCCTTGCTAAATGCATTCTACATATGTAGATCTTCATTTTGATATTGTTTGTACTACTCCTGGTTGCGATCGAGGTGTAGATATGCTCTTCCAAAGTTGCTTGTTGGCTAATCAGAATTTTGAAATTTTGCCGAAGTGTTAGACTCAGTCCAACTTGCTTGCTTCGTGCCCATTTTTTCATTATCTTACCATGAGTATTTTTGGGTATTCTTGATTTATTGTGTTTCCCGGTACATAGCCGAACACGTGTATATTCTTGATTGGCTCTCGGTTCAATCATTGGGAAGAGTTACAAGGCGGGAATACCTCATGTTGGCTTGGTTTGTGCCCTGATTGAGTTTGAAATAGGCTCAAACCCCCGAATTTCGGGTGATTTTCTCTCTCATCCTATGTACGTTTCTGGTCATTTTTGTTTATTTTATTCTCGGTATATGGCTCTTCATGTAGGGGCATTTCTTTGCCTTAGTCATAAGTGAAGGCCGAGTTACGAACCCATGAAACGCCTCAGTGGAGCTGGAAAGCTAGAGGTTAGGGTGAGCATGGTTTAGGGTAGAACAAGAACCGGAACAGAACCGATGGTTCCGGTCCGGTTCTAGGTTCTAGTATTCTCGGTTTTAGTTCTCGGTTCCGTATTTTAAAGAACCACCGGTTCCGGTTCTGGTTCTCGGTTCTACAGAGAACCGGACCGAAACCGGAACCGAACCCGGAACCGATTTTTTAAAAGAAACCCTAACTTTCATAACCCATCCAGCCCCTCTTCCCTTCTGTTCTGCTTCTGCGCGTAGCCCTTTTCCCTTCTGTTCCGCTTCCAGTGCTTTGCCGCAGCCCCTCTTCCTTCAAACTCAGTTCAGCTTTTCACGCGCTTGCACCACCATCACCCCTCCTACCCTGAGCTCGTCCGGTCGCCGCCTAGCCCGTCGGCCTCACATCTCTGTCACCGTCGCGCTCCACCTTCGCCTCGTCCCGCAGCTTGGCCCGAGCTCTGCCCATCGCCTTCCGCCTTGACCTTGAGATCTAGCCGGCACCGTCGCGCCACCCAGCCGAACCGAACCCTTCTCTCTTTGCTCGAGGTCGACAGAAACCTCCCTGCCCTTCTTTCGGTTCTTCTGATTTCTGGGTTCTGCCCCCTTCATCGGTTCTTCTGATTTCTGATTTCTGCCCCGATTTCTAGGTAAAGTTCAGCAACGAATTCCTTAGTTTGAGATTGGCATAGCATGGACGATGGTCGGGTGGAAAAAGGATTATAAGCGCCTGCACATCCCCATCCAGGCCCTGGAATGTGGGCGCTGCCGACTCGCTGCAGTGGTTTAATCAGTTGTTCCGAAACGCCTTGCAGATTGTCGAGGAGGGGTGATCTCTCTTGAACACTATAGGGCTGCGTTATAAACATTTGAAGACACATTGAACAGGGTTCATCAGGTCAAGGAGAAGAAGAATAAAGGTGACCTGAGATTTGTTGAGTAAATTCCTCTATTCTCTGCACCCAAGTTCTGTGATATCACGTTTCTTGGTGAGGAGGAAGACGCTCCACCTGCAAACTCCTCTACAAATCTCAAGCATGCACGCTGCCATCTCATTTCCGACCCAACCACCTGTTCATTGCCTCGGCAGAATGTCTGAATGTCTTGAAATATTACGAGAAAGACTTGCGCATCGATTCTTAAAAGTTTTTCTTGCCACATGTTGTACCTTCTTACTGGGATTTTGTTCATTACTCCCCCAGCCTTTTGACGACTTTCTTAATAGCTTGTCAACAAGTGTCCTGTTGGTGGTTGGGTCGTGGATATGGGATGATCTGGAGTTCAAGATGTTTTTCTGTTAGCTAACCATATATATGAAATTAACAGGTTCTCGGGTACCGTGGAACCGGACCCTGGAACCTGTGACAGGGTAGGTTCAGTTCTAGTTACGCATGTAGGTTCTAGGTTCCGAAAAATGGGAACCTGTACTAGCGGGTAGGTTCCAGGTTCCAGGTGGAACCTACCCGTTAACCTGAAACCGCTTACCCCTACTAGAGGTAGTCCTTGTTTTTTTTCTCACTATGTATTTGCATAGTGCGTGAAGGCTTCTTCTTGGTGCGTTTGTGAGTCGTGCATTTGGTCTTTTGTCAAGACGCTTGGTATTTTTGGAAAACCTTGTGTTATGTAGTTCGTCTAGCACCGAACTTTCTTTTCTAAAAGTCCACGAGATGGGTGTCGCGACCCTAAAAATTTTCAAACAGTGAAAATGTCCAGGTTAACGGGTTTCTAGTTAATTAAATTGACTAACCTAATACGGAACCCCTCCTAAGCCCTACCAATCGCAACTTTGGTTTTTGTTCGACATGATTTTAGAATTTAGAATCGCTACTAATCATTTTTGGTAGGTCGATTAGGAACCGAAGTAAATTAGTAGGAGAACTAAATTGCTTCTCTACAAACTAGAGATTGTGAGTTCGGGAACTTGGTTACACTAGTTAATTAAAACTCATGCACTAATTAACTAGTGTAACCGAAGTTCCGAACTCACAATCTCTAGTTTGTAGAAGCAATTTAGTTCTCCTACTAATTTACTTCGGTTCCTAATCGACCTACCAAAAATATTAGTAGCGATTCTAAATTCTAAAATCATTCGACCAAAAACCAAAGTTGCGATTTGGTAGGGCTTAGAGGGTCCGTATTAGGTTAGTCAATTTAATTAACTAGATAACCCGTTAACCTGGACATTTTCCACTGTTTGAAAATTTTTTTAGGGTCCCGACACCCATCTCGTGGACTTTTAGAAAAGAAAGTTCGGTGCTAGACGAACTACATAACACAAGGTTTCAAAAATACCACGCGTCTTGACAAAGACCAAATGCACGACTCACAAACGCACCAAGAAGAAGCCTTCACGCACTATGCAAATACATGTGAGAAAAAAACAAGGACTACCTCTAGTAGGGGTAAGCGGTTTCAAGGTTCCGGGTAGGTTTTCCACCTGGAACCTGGAACCTACCCGCTAGTACAGGTTCCTCATTTTTCGGAACCTAGAACCTACCAGGCGTACCTAGAACCTGGAACCTACCCTGGCACAGGTTCCGGGTCCGGTTCCACGGTACCCGAGAACCTGTTAATTTCATATATATTGTTCACTACAGAAAACATCTTGAACTCCAGATCATCCCATATCCCGACCCAACCACCAACCAGACACTTGCTTGACAAGCTACTTAAGAAGTCGTCAAAAGGCTGGGGAGTAATGAACAAAATCCCATTAAGAAGGTACAACATGTGGCAAGAAACTTTAAGAATCTGATGCGCAAGTCTTTCTCGTAATATTTTCAAGACATTCGACATTCTGCCGAGGCAATGGAACAGGTGGTTTGGGTCGGAATCGAGATGGCAGCGTGCATGCTTGAGATTTGTAGAGGAGTTTGCATGGTGGAGCGTCTTCCTCCTCACCAAGAAACGTTGATATCACAGAACTTGGGTTGCCCAGAGAATTGCTCAACAATCTCAGGTCACCTTTATTCTTTCTTCTCCTTGACCTGATGAACCCTGTTCAATGTGTCTTCAAATGTTTATAACGCAGCCCTATAGTGTTCAAGAGAGATCACCCCCTCCTCGACAATCTGCAAGGCGTTTCGGAACAACTGATTAAACCACTGCACGCAGTCGGCAGCCCCGCACCCATCTCCAGGGCCTGGATCGGGATGTGCAGGCGCTTATAATCCTTTTTCCACCCGACCATCGTCCATGCTATGCAATCTCAAACTAAGGGAATGCGTTGCTGAACTTTACCGAGAAATCGGGCGAAATCAGAAATCAGAAGAACCGATGAGGGGGCAGAACCCAGAAATCAGAAGACGAAGAAGGGCAGGGAGGTTTCTGTCGACCTCGAGCAAAGAGAGAAGGGTCTCGGGCGGCTGTGGCGCGACGGTGCCGGCTAGATCTCAAGTCAAGGCTGAAGGCGATGGGCAGAGCTCGGGCAAGCTGCGGGACGAGGCGAAGGTGGAGCGCGACGTGACAGAGATGTGAGGCGACGGGGCTAAGGCGGCGACCGGACGAGCTCAGGTAGAGGGGTGATGGTGGTGCAAGCGTGAAAAGCTGACTGAGTTTGAAGGGAAGAGGGCTGGCGGGCAAGCACTGAAGCGGAACAGAAGGGAAAAGGGGCTACGCGCAGCAGAACAGAAGGGAAGAGGGGCTGGATTGGGTTATTGAAAGTTTAGGGTTTTCTTTAAAAATCGGTTCCGGTTTCGTTTCCGGTTTTCGGTTCCGGTTCTCTGTAGAACCGAGAACCAGAACCGGAACCGGTGGTTCTTTAAAATACGGAACCGAGAAACTAAACCGAGAATACTAAACCTAGAACCGGACCGGAACCATCGGTTCTGTTCTCCGGTTCTCTGGTTCTACCCTAAACCATGCTCACCCCTAACCTCTAGCTTTCCAGCTCACTGAGGCGTTTCATGGTTCGTAACTCGGCCTTCACTTATGACTAATGGAAAAGAAATGCCCCTACATGAAGAGCCATATACCGAGAATAAAATGAAACAAAAATGACCAGAAACTACATAGGATGAGAGAGAAAATCACCCGAAATTCGGGGTTTGAGCTATTTCAAACTCAATCAGGGCACAAAACCAGCCAACATGAGGTATTCCCGGCCTTGTAACTCTTCCCCTGATTGAACCGAGAGCAATCAAGAATATACACGTGTTCGGCTATGTACCGGGGAACACAATAAATCAAGAATCACCAAAAATACTCATGGTAAGATATTGAAATGGGCGAAGCAAAGCAAGTTGGACTGAGTCTAACACTTCGGCAAAATTTTCCAAATTCTGATTAGACCAACAAGGCAACTTTGGAAGAGCATATCTCACACCTCGATCGCAACCAGGAGTAGTTACAACATATCAAATGAAGATCTACATATGTAGAATGCATTTAAGCAAGAAAGCACCAAATATCATATGAAACGACCACGAAAAATAAGTTCAACAGTTGGGGGTTTTGAACTACCGAGGCATTTTATCAAACATGTTATGTACGTTATTAGAAGACGTGCATCTGGGGCATTACACATAAAACAAAAGCATGCAATACTACAAGGAGATGTATAAGCATGTAGGCACGTATAGGCATGGTTGGTTTAGTCCTGTTTGACCGGAGGAGGGTGATCTTCAAACCCATGGCCGATCGTCACTAATCAAGTCCAATTGGTAGCTCAATTTGGTCGATTTTTGCTAAAGGATCTACTGTGCGTGAACAATGCCACCATGGAGGGAAGACGATGAACAGTACTGGGGTCAAATGGGTCAACCCGCCTGACCCGATTGACCGAAAATCATCAAATTGGCCCCATAAATTACCTTTTTTGAAAAATTGGCACCGAAATTCAGTTTTCCAGCATGTTTTCCATCTAATAAAGGTATTTTTGGGGATAAAAATGTTTAATTTAGTGCAAAAACCCCAAATTTCAAATTTGACCCAAAATTGACTTTCAATAAACCAAAACCTAAATGATCGAATCAAGCCAAACCAGCTCCATCAATGAATTTAGAATATCAAAAAGTATAGGGTGATATTTTCATGGTGCCCCGCGAAAAATTTTAATTTCATTTTTGTGATCCGGGGGCCAAAATATAAATTCCAATTGAGTCATTTTTGTCAAAATTGAGAAATTTCGGGCACCATTGGGCTGGGATAAAAATTTTGGATATTAGAGGACGGTGTCACAACTCATAAAAAGTGAAAAATCAAAAAAAAAGACTCAATTGCATTTTTTTTAAGCCCAATTCAGAGTTATGTTTGTGAAGAACACATAATTCTGAATAGATTTTTAGGATTAAACGGGCTAACATGAAAAGGGATTAAAATAAAAAATATTTGACATTTTTCCCTATTTTTAGGCCACGAAATATATTTTTTTCTATGATTTTTTTGCTTATTTTTGTAATATATTAAAAATATTAAAATGCGAAAAATACCAAAAATTATTTTTTATTCAAATTGGTTCCTTAGGCTTGGCCAATGCTTCCAAAGCTAATTTTTCAATTTTATAAATTTTTATGAATTTTCAATAAATTTTCTTGAAAAACATAATTAAATTTCAAGTGTCAACATCCATCTTTGTTGCTTCACCGTCAGTATTTATTGTTGTTCCGTCGGGTCAACCCTGTCCATATAATAATAAAAACATATATAAAAATTACAAAGAATTTAAGAAAATCCATAAAAAGTACAAGAAGTCCATAAAAACAGAATAAAAAAATACATAAAAATATTACACAAATATTTTCTTGGGTTCATTCTTCTTTAAGGTTATGAAGAAGTAAACCACCGTCATTTGCCTCAATCCTTTTCTGAAAATGAATAGCATACCGTTAAAACTTTCCGAATGTCAGTTATGACCAACGAAAGGTGGAAATAATGTACTTTTTGCGATACAAAAAAATTAATTAAATAAGCAAGATAACTTAGAAGGGTAAAGAACCTTAACCGATCTGTATGCACAAGTTTGATTGCTATGTCCTGATTTCCCACAATAGCTGCAATGGTTAGTCGAATCACTACTTCTTCGGTATTCCAGTCCATCTCAGTGCGTATGTATGATGCACGGGTTCTCCCTTTCTTTCTAATACGGTTCGGGTTTGGTACTAATGCCACTCGTCAAGTTTAGGCCAGTAATCCGGATCCCCCAATGGATGAAACATGTACCGATAGCACTGAAGTGTGCTATCTAAAGTGTAGAATTCATCTACCATTGTATTGTAATCAATTGCATATTTCTGACACACATCAATTACATGTGAACACGGATTTTCATCTCTTGAAATTTTCCACATGTGCATCTTCGCAGGTTTAGCTCGACCTTGTGTTTATGGCCCCCATTCTTCTGGATCTATCATATCCAGTTTTAACTTCAAAGATTCGGAATCAGAGTCGAACCGGGTCACCTCATGCCTATTTGCAGCTTCAATGTTTTTCTGGAGAAAGTTATCCGCAAATTGAGTATATATCCATCCCTCCATCTTTTGTGCCCTATATGTAGTTCTTTTGTATCGAAATAATTGAGTAACTGATAAAATATCTTATTCACCATAGCTGTTATAGGCATAGCACGAAATCCCTTTAGCATACCGTTAACAATTCCGCTAAATTCGTGGTCATCGCTCCATATCTCTTTCCTTCATCATAAGCTTTTGTCCATTTATCCCAAGGAATCTGATCACACATTCAGCTATTTGTGGATGCAATTCTCTCATTCGGTTCATGATGTGTAGAAACTTTCGCTTTTGGTTCTCGTAAGTTGCACATTACAATAATAATAAGTACTTATCACATAATTTTATAAACAAGTAATTTTCTCAAATTACATAATTTATAAATTTCACCTGCCATCTGAATAGCTCTTTTGCCTTCGGCATCTTTGAAGTGTTTATTGTAATTGCTGAGAATATGCCAATGCAAAATCTATGGTGGGCATGTGGAGGACGCCACCCATCCGTCTCCATTGCTTTTTGAATCTCGATATGTCTGTTCGATATTACGCAAATATCATCTCGCCATTAGTAACATATATACGCAACAGATCCATAAACCAAGACCAATCATCAACAGTCTCCCGATCGACCACAGCAAATGTCCAACGGAAATATATGATTATTCCCATCAAATGAGGCCGCACATAGGAGCGTTCCTCGATATTTTCCGTACAAAAAAGTTCCAACGACAAAAATCATGAGACGACAGCTTCTGAAGCCTTCACTTGTCTGTTTATAAGTCCAGAACATTCGATTGAAAACCTTGCAACTCTGATCTTGGCTGAGGCGATCCTCGATCACAAATGAAAACCTGGATTCATTAGCTTCGTCATATTCATATACTTTCTCAACTGACCGTACGAGTCATCCATCCTCCAAAAATTTTTGCAATCACCATTTGTTTAGCTAGCCATATTTTACGATAAGTAGGTTGGAAACCCAGCTTATCTTTAATCATCGCCATTAGTGGCTTGATTTTTATATCTGGTTGGGCGGCAACCATTGCTTCTATCTAGCTGGAGAGGTACTTCTGATCAAGTTGCTGATGATCTGTTGACATTTGCGGATTACGACATGTATGTGGGCCACTGTATTTAGTTATTTTCCAAAATAGGTCACCCGCTTTATTCAATGCACGGAGCCTCCAATCACATGGTTCGTTTGCATTACCGCACTTTATAACATATTTCCTTTCTTTGTCTTTTCACTACGAAAGTGATGATTTCTTAGCAGAGAATATTCTTTCGCAGCCAGCTGCACTGCATCTCGTGATGGAAATAACATTCCAACACGAAATTCTTTGGCTGGATCAAATATTACACATATCTAGTCAATCTCTGATAGATCGATGGATGTACGAATGGCAAATGGGATGTTACCAAAAAAATGGATTATACAATGGGTGTTGTAATAAGCATCCATATCGCCACTTTCGTCATTTTCTTCATCGCTGTCGTCACTTCCTAACCATGAATCATCTTTTTCATCACTATCATCGTTATCATCGTACTGCATAGACTGATTATTCACATCAACATCATCTTCACCAATATTGGAACCTTCCCCAATTGAATCATTTATTGGTTGGTGCTCATCTACAGTAGCATAAAACTGTAGAAACCCCATATGACCGGACAAACATGCAAACTGTTGGATTCTCTCAACTATGCTATCATTATGCACATCCACAATATTGTACATCATAAAACCGATTGTTCCAACCGGTTGTCTATACATCAGACTGGGAATGAACTGATTTTCTGTTATATTCAACTCACGCTCAATCGTAGCACGTAACTCATCAAATGTGGATATGTTTCCAAACTCAAACATAGCACATTGTCCACCTTCGTAATCATATCCAAATTGATTTTGTACTATTCTACCTCCCCATTGTACAGTGCAAAAGATGTAGACATTCTGTTAACGAACAAATTATAAATTATTTTGCATGTACAATTTTGTAATTTTTCCTATACACATTAATAAATGAACATTATCACTATCAATATAAAAAATGAAATAAATAGGGTCACAAAAATATTTACGAAATTATGTATTCTTTGAAAATATTTATAGATAAGTGATACAATTGTCATTTACAAATGAATGAAAGGCCAAAATCATCAACAATAATATCTAGTCAATTAATTGACGAAATTCTAATTTTTCAGATTTTTAAAATTTTCTTTGTGGAATGTTTCCTAATTTTTAGAAAATATTATGATTTCGATCATAATTTTCAATTTTTTTGTGATTTCATATTTTTTATTTTTTGATTATTTTTTAAAATATTTTCTGGCTGGATCAACTAGATCAACCGAACACGAGCACCCAGGAGTTTGACCCAAATAACGACGTCGCTTCCATTTTTAATATTATCTATTATTATTATTTTTCTTTTACAATATAATTTTTCCTTTTATTTTTTTCTTTTTCCTATTAATTTTCCAGATCGGGCGGTTCGACCCAACTCACAAACCGAAGAGCTGCCCAAACCCACTCGAGTTTGAACCGAAACTTTCACAATAGAGTTTTGTGCATTTTTTTATTTAGGATTATTTTTATTTTCATTTTTCCTAATTTTTCTATTATCTAGAAACTTCTTATTATTACAAACAGATCGTATTAATACATATATTCTAATAATCATATTTAATTAACCCTACAAAAATTTAAATATATGATGAAAATACGATTTAATACGCATAAAATTTTTCCTCAGACATGTCTCGACATGCAAAATAAAGATATTTGTAGCGCTAAAAGAAGATATTTAGGAATAAACGACAAAATTTTTGGAATGTTTTTATTTTTTTATTATTTTTCCCAATTTCTTTTTCAATTTTTCTATTCTTTGGGATAATTTTTATTATTATAAATAATTTATATGGTCAAGGATTGTCCACGTTCGTTGCATTAGGTAACAAATTACAACGACTCATATTTAACCGAAGATCAAATCTACATTGTCTGATCTAATTACCAGCTCCTATGGTAATAACGTTTTCCCATAAATTTTTTCGTTAAACATGTACATTCAGTTATTATTTCAATATCTTGAAAATTATCTCCAATTAACCCTCCAAAATTTCAAAAATCATGATAAAATACGGGCTTAATACGCACAAAATCTTTCGTGACACATATATCGGCATGCAAAACAGAGATATGAGCAGCACAAAAATAAGATATTTTTTAGTGCAAAATAGACATATATGTAGACCAAAAAATAAGATATTTTTCGGACTAAACAACATGTAAACATCACAATATAACAGCGAAACAGTGTATGCACAGTACTAAAATATAGCATGTTTTAACAAGAATATAGGCATTACCTTAAACAAATATCGTGCGTGTGTCGAGATTCTTGAAGTTGATACTTCCACTCTTCTATTTTCTCTGCCGTGTAAAAAAAAATTAACATTACATGCAACGAAACAAAAAAACGCAAATGCCAAAGAAAACATATCATAAAGTTAAATCTTACCTGATTCGATTGCGAGAAAATTTTGAAGGAATAATTGACTGCAAATATGGAGACGCTCGAAATTGACGACTGATTTCCAAATCCTTTTTTTTCTATCGATTTTCTCTCGATTCTTTCTCAGCTTTCTCTCTATTTGCTCTCTGTTCTCTCTCTTTGTCTTCGTAAAATGGCCAAAGAGTTTCTCTCCCTCTTCGTCTTTAATAGAACTGAAGGATTCAGAAGTCTCATTTGCTTTTGAAACTTCACGTGAAGTTTTCGAATCTTTATTCTGAAACTTCACGTGAAGTTTCAAAAGTAAATTTCTGAAACTTCACGTGAAGTTTCAAAATTTCTGAAACTTCACGTGAGTTTCAAATTTGCCTGAAAAAAAAGGTTCTAAAAAGGGGGCTTTCGCGTGAACTCTCAGAATAAGGCTTCTGAAATTCAGCAAAAAAGGAGGAAAAAGGTATATCGGGAGAGTGGGCAGAGGGGAAAGGGGGGCTGCTGTTGGGTAGTTTAGATGAGACAGAAATAAATTATTAAAATTGATTTTTTTTATATTTCCATTTAGGAAGTTGTTCGGGGTAGAGGTTCCGAACAAGGGTTTGTTCGGCAACCTATGGCTGAACAGACCTTGTTCGGCCATGTGGTGCCGAACAAGGGTTGTTCGGCACCGCCACCTCCGACCAAGCCCCTTTTCTATATTTTTCCCCCATGCAGACCCAAATCGGTAAAAACGTAAATTTTTTAACCTATTTTCCTAAAAAGCCCCAATCGACCTGGATGATTTGTGAATTAGCTGGACTGTTCTCTAATATACAAGTAGTGATGATGCTAGTAGTGCATCTACTTTACCTGAAATTCAAGATCGGACCTCTATTTTTTAGTTCTTGCACAAAACTGTGCTCTCTAAAAAGTAGAGGTGTCAATATAGGTCATTGGGCCACTTTTAACTCATTTTTTTTTATACATTTGATCATATATGGGTTCACTAAATTTAAAAAATGAGTCAACTATGAGTCTAAAATTATAAGGTCTATTCAATATGGTTTTAATGGGTTTTAGCTCAACCCATTTTGGACCCATTTTTGACCCATGGGTTATAGCTTTCCAAGCTCTCCCGGCACCGCTTGCCTACCACCACTCGTCGTCGCCCACTAACTACCGCCATCGCCTGCCCCCGCCACTTTGCCCACTAACCGCTGTCGTTATATTGCCCTAAAGCAACTATGTAATAGTTACATATTAGGGATTTCGTTTGTATTTCAATTATTATTAAATTAATGGCAAAGACGTGTTTATTCATTTGTCCAATTATATATGAATAAATTCCATAAGATCAGTTGTGACTAGACCTATTCTTGAGACGTCAAGAATATGTGTGGCAGGTTCATAGTTAGACTGAATCTTTAATTGTTTCTCCGTCGATGATCATTGAGTTGATATTATGATCCTGTTGAGACCGATGTTCTTAATTTTGCTTTTAAGTATTGGATACTTAAATGAATGACGAGTCACGAGTCATTAGTATTGCGATGCCCGAATTGGAACACAGGTGCTTGTGTCAGACAAGTTCACTGAACGTGACACACATTAACGATTAGCGACATGGAAGCTTTTAGCGTGGTCAATGTCTAATCGTTCATGCTCAAGTCTTGTGTAAATAATCCTTAGACCTGAGGCACAGTGTTGACTTGTACTTTGGATGGCTATAGTTCATAAGTGCGCATATTGGCGGTTCGCTGATCCAGTCTCTGTACTTAATGGTTATAGGTCGTGCACATACAAAGTCACACACGTGTGTGCAAAATGGAATCTGTCTCCTTGTTACATGCAAGGTATGATGTCCTATGCAATCTAGTTATGACAATGCATTGAAATCCTCGGCCGGGGTTGTACCGAGAATAAAATGTTTATGTCTCGTACAAATGCATGTAAATTAGATTTGTGCATATGATCGAATTGGTGGCTTGACAAATATTCCATGGCCTTTGTTCGATTGGGACATAGTAAGACAGAGGGATTGAATTACACTGTAACTAGAGGTGACAGGTTCATTATGTTCTTAAAATATTCACACTGTCTGGGTAGCCATGACATATTGCTAGATGTCACTCATGGCTTGTAGGACCTAGTGGTTGATCGGACAATCGATTCTCTTGGAAGTACTAATGTGTTAGTACTTGTCTTACTACCAGCTCAGTGATGAACCTAGGGATGTCACACACCTTAACAATACATGACGATGTTGAACGGAAAATATGATATTGCAAATATGTTGCAATCACGACTATCGAATTATCGGATGAAATTAAATTAAATTGAATTTAATTTGATTCTTATTTTGGTCATGGACGTATGTGCATACGATGCGCGCGCACGCTTAAAATGGACACATATTGATGTATCCAAAATGCACGCATGTGTTTTTTTTTATTAAATTATATATAGATATAATTTATAAATATATTTTATATACATTATTTTATTAAAGTTATGTTGCACGCACATAATGTTGTGCGTGCAATGAATGTGGTTAGCACAAACAATTGTGCTGACCATGTTTTCTTTTTATATAAGAATAATTAAAAAGAAAAAAAGGGGATCAAAAGGTCAAAAAGTCAAAAAAAAAGGTTCATATTTGGACTTGGTCAACAAGAAAGTGAACGTGGCCGTTTCTCTTCCTGACTTGCGCCTCACACGATCGCAGATCGTGCATTTGTGCAGAAAATGCACAACGCGCACGATCAGTAACCGTTCTGATCGTGCGCGTAGTGCATTGCTCCTTTGACGTTTTAATCTGCAAAAGTTGCAGAAGAAAGAGGATAGCGTGCGTAATCAGTGTGCGTGCCTGAACAAAAGAAGAGAGGAAAAACCAGAAAAATTCTCTCTACGGTTTGTTCTTGCGGTGACGAAAATTAAGTACCTGGAGAGTTTTTTCATCACGAGATTGCTAGCACAATCAAGTGTGGAGTTTTTTTCCGAGTCGTCTTTCTTCCGTTCGTCGTACGATTGGTGGTGTGTCTGAACTAGAGGTCCGACCTTGTGGACTTCAACTGAAGAACATTTGGACCAACCTGTTTCAAGCACGCTACAAGAGGTAATCATATAACTCTCTTCGTTTATTTCGATTTTTGATTGAAACGCACGAACAACGCCTCTGGAGATACATGTATGGGTATTTTATTTCCGCTGCGTTTATTGTCTTTTGCCTATGCATGTTACGTGAATCCCAACAACCGCCATCGCCTACCTACTTGG
>JAGVVM010021961.1:0-13488 GCA_019149425.1 Psidium friedrichsthalianum
ATTTCGGGTTGTATTTCAATTCATTTATTGATACTGGCAAAGTCATATTTATTCATTTGTCCAATTATTTATTAATATAATAAATTCATGAGATACGTTGTCCTAGACCTATTCTTGAGACGTCAAGAATATGTGTGGTGGGTTCATAGTTAGACGATTCTTTAACTGTTCTCGGTCGATGGATCATTAAGTGGATATTAATTATCCTGTTGAGACCAATGTGTTCTTAATTTCGCTTTTAAGTATTGGATACTTAAAGGAATGACGAGTCACGAGTCATTAGGTATTGCGATGCCCGAGTTGGAACACAGGTGCTTGTGTCAGACAAGTTCATTGAACGTGATACACATTATAACGATTAGCGACATGGAAGCTTTTAGTGTGGTCAATGTCTAATCGTTCATTCTCGAGTCTTTTGTAAATAATCCTTAGACCTGAGGCACAGTGTTGACTTGTATATTGGATGACTATGGTTCACAATACGCATATTGGCGGTTCGCTGATCCATCTATGTACTTAATGGTTATAGTTCGTGGCACATACGAAGTCACACGTGTGCGCAAAATGGAATCGTCTCTTGTTACATGCAGGGTTGATGTCCTATGCGATCTAGTTATAACAATGCATTGAAATCCTCGGCGAGATTGTAGTCTAGAATAAAATGTTTATGTCTCGTACAAATGCATGTAAATTAGATTTGTGCATATAATCAAATTGGTGGCTTGACAAATATTCCATGGCATTTGTTCGATCGGGATATAGTAAGACAGATGGATTGAATTACACTATAACTAGAGCTGACAGGTTCATTATGTTCTTAAAATATTCACACTGTCTGAGTAGCCATGACATATTGCTAGATGTCACTCGTGGCTTGTAGGACCTAATAGTTGATTGGGACAATCAATTCTCTTGGAAGTACTAATGTGTTAGTAATTGTCTTTACTGCCAGCTCAGTGATGAACCTAGAGATGTCAGATACCTTAACCAATACATGACGACGTTGAACGGAAAATATGATATTGCAAATATGTTGCAATCACGACTATCGAATTTGTCGAATTGAAATTAAATTAAATTGAATTTGATTTGATTTTTATTTTTTTGGTCATGGACGTACGTGCATATGATGCGCACGCACTCTTAAAATGGGACACATATTGATGTATCCAAAATATACGCATGTGATTTCTTTATTTTGTTTTTTATTAAATTATATGTAGATATAATTTATAAATATATTTATATATATTATTATTAATGTTATGTTGCACGCACATATTAATGTGCGTGCAACAAACATGGTCGGCACAAATTATGCTGACCATGAGTTTTATTATATATAAAAAAAAGAGTCAAAAAGTCAAAAAAAAAAAAAAAGGTTGCATTCATTAATTGAACTTGGTCAGCAAGAGAAGTGGAATGTGGTCAGCTATTCTTGCTGACTTGCCCCCACGCATGATCGCTGATCGTGCATTTGTGCAGAAAAATGCACAACGCGCACAATCAGTAACCGTTCCTGATCGTGCGTGTAGTGTATTGCACCTTTGACGTTTTAATCTAAAAAAAGGTTTGCAAATATGGCAGAGCATGCATGTGAAAATTTAAGAGTGTGCCAGTGAGAAAATTAGAGAGAAAAAAAACCAGAAAATTCTCTCTACGGTTTTGTTCTTGCGGTGACCGAAAAATCAAGTACGTGGAGAGTTTTCATCACGAGATTGCTAAGACAATCAAGTGTGGAGTTTTTCGCGTCGTCTTTCTTCCGTTCGTCGTACAATTGGTGGTGTGTCTGAACTAGAGGTCCGACACTTGTGGGACTTGTACCGAAGAACATTTGGACCAACCCGTTTCAAGCACGCTACAAGAGGTAATCCGTTTAACCTTCATCGTTTAATTTGATTTTGATTGAAACGCACGAACAACGCCTCTGGAGATACATGTATGGGTTTTTTATTTCCGCTGCGTTTATTGTTATTTTTGCCTATTCATGTTACGTAAATCCCAACACAAACTTGTTGTAACTTGGCCAGCCAAATTAGGCAACCTAGGGCTCGATTGGAGCTTCAAGTAAGTCTTATGAACTCATTGTGATTGCTACCTTGTGAAGGAATCAAATAGTTATGCTATTGATTGCTATGTTGATCCACTATGGCCAAGCTCTGTGTGAGCTCAATTAGGATAGATCACACCGTTGGATGTGGCTAAGTTTTAGGCATGTTAATCTAGAGTTCATGAGCTTTCGATCGAGCCATAAATTGAAAACTTTGGTTGAAATTTTGCCATTGATCATCACTAGAGAATCCACGACCATCTATGACATTCTTCAACCACTCAATGGTTGACTAGTCAACCGTCGTCGAGGTGGCACTGACGTGGCAGCCACATTAGCTCTGCCATTATTAGAGATAATTTTCAAAATAAAAAAAAAATTCCAGATCAAATGGTGGGGGAGACCCCACGTGTCACGACTTGAAATTTTCAGGAAAAATAAAATAGTTTTCAAATATAAAAAATTATTTTTCAAAATAAAAAAATAAATTTAGATCGAACAGTGATGAATTAACCACACTATTCAATTTGAGCTATCAATCACGGTATGTAGATCAAACAGTTATGATTGAATCGAGCCGTTTGATTTGAGCCGTTGATTTTGGTATTCAGATTGAACGGCACAAATTAGTCCTCTTATTTGGTCTGGACCATTAATTTTAGTCAACAGATCCAAGGGTTGTGGCTTAGCCACATCGATGAACCTCAACTGTAGGATTAGAAATGGAATAAAAAATTCTCAAAAAATCATAAAAATTAGGAAATTTTCTATATATATACATCATCATTTTAATTCGGCTTGGGACCCTTAGGGTGGGGGCCGGGTATTGGACTTTGTGACTCGGCCCTAAAAATTTAAAAAAAATCAGAAAATAGAAAAATATAAAATCATAAAAAAAATTTTAAAAAAATTGAAAATTCATAGAAAATTCTAAATTTTTTTAAAAAATCCCAAAAAAATTCAAAAATTTTAGAAAAATCTCAGAAATTAGGAAATGGGTTAAATCAATTGGTCAATCCTTTTTGGATGATTTTACCCTATCTCTCTTTTGAATGATGCTTTTTTCCCATATGGACAAATTGTCCCAGAAAATTCAAAAATTTTCCAAAAATCACAAAAAAAAAATGGAAAATGACCAAATGCAATTGGTTTGACCCATTTTTGTTAATTTTGTTCCTCAAACTTGCAAAAATGACCATTTTTTTCCTTTGGACATTTTATCCCTAACTTTTCCAAACTATCCTTGAACTCTAATAGTGCATTTTATAAGCGCTTATGGCTTCACTAGGTATGCTATGTGATGATTTGCGTGATTTTTTAAATGTGATTTATCCTCATGACTTGATTCCTTGATTGACACACTTTCATTGTTGTCTGTGATTGATAGGATAGTTACTCCCCATCTCCATAAACATTTTGGATGTTAGAACTTACCTCACCTCAAGACATTTGCATGTAATCTATAGTTAGGAAAATCGCTCACTTAAGTACAAAAAATGCGTCAACTGAAACTTCGGCATAACTAAGTTCCCAAATCCTCTTCTCTAGTTTTCGCAAAACCAAACAGTCTCTCTCAACTACTCGATGGGATTTCCAATCTACCCTCCAAAAATGAATTGGTAGTGACTCCATTGGCATGTACACTCTGCACGTGTCACCTGACCAGACAAAGGTTAAACCCATTTTAAAAAATATAAAATTCCGTTGTGGAGACTTGGCATGGGCCTGGGAGGGCCCGCACCTTGATCTCTCCATCCTAGCGAGTGAATGAGATCCCGGCAATCCATTAGCCCGCATTCGCATTCGTGCGAAGGGTCGCAACACCATACGTCAAATAACTTCCTCCCTCTTGTGAACCAGCAATGATACTTGGTTTTTGGAAAAATCAATAACCTTCCTATGATTGTTAGCCATGAAATTAGCCTATTCAAGACACTCACTCTAGTCATGATAGCGGATTTTAGTGATATGTGCCGTGGTGATCTTCTCATGACCACATCAATAAGCCTCGAGGAAGTTAACAAAGAGAGTTGGGAATATCCTCTATTCTCTCTCCAGTTTCGAGCCCTCAATGGGAGCCGTGTCCATATCCTTGAAAAGGGAGAGAATTTCAACCTCCATTTCGGGATGTTTAGCAATGTACGTGTAACCACGGCTGAAGAGATTATAGAGTTTCTTCCATTTGGCCAAAGCTTCTGGCGAGAAGATGTGGACAAGAGTAGGAGAAGAATCCATCATGCAAAATTAGAGGATGGAAGGAGGGGAAAGATGATGAAGTCAAGAAATTGGGATTAGGACGTGAGAGTGATGATCACTTCATATCAAGTCTCAGTTTTTATAGAAAGTTTCAGTAAGGGAAATGTCACATTGATGATCCCTGAAAAGTTGAATTGATTGATATGATACAGCGTGTACCAAGAGAGTCGCCATCATGACATGACACATGAGGGAAATGTACTTAGCGCGAGCCGAATCATTTCAAACCTTTTGCGACATGGCATACATCGTATTGGTGGTACTTTGAACAATGCTGGGATAGTAGGCACACTGTATTAATTCCTTGGGGTACCACTAAGTAGTAGTGACTTTTCGTGTTATCAAAGATGAAGAGTAGCTACTATTCATGTTTATAATTAAACCACACACAAGTTATTAATAACTGACTATTTGCTTAGCTTAAAAGGGACGCTGCAAGTTTGTTTTATGACAAAATTATCGATAATGGCTTGGGCAGTTTAAAGTTTAACATTCTTTCATGTGCCAATGGCAGTTGAATTAAATGGGATAAACACGACATGGTTCATTGATAAAAGAAATTACAAAAGGTCGAGCTGCTCTTTTGAAACTAAAACAAAAGTCTTAAGTCTGGATTTTAGACATGAGTTTACATAAAAATAAAGGGACTATCGCATGACTTCTTTACGGGCAATGGGTAAAGATTCCCCACAATCTTGAATCAAGTCCTGAATGATGTTGTGCTGTTGATGGATTAACTCAATGTCTAGGTTGACCGAGGCCACGGCTAGATCGACGAGTTTCCTAGCTTCGGGAGTTGAGGATGGTGACACGCTGGCATCCCTGAGGAGGGTAGTATGCTTCTGTTGATCTCCCCAAAATTGGTCAAACCTTGCACCTAGGACAGTGATTGCATCTCATTTTGCTGTCGCTTTACTCCAATGTCCACTCCCCTTTACTTGAGAGGCACTCTAGAACCATTCGATGTTGTGGACAAAGGAATTGGCAAAGTCCGTAAATGCGAGCAAGAAAGCAAGATGGGGGGCACTATTGCTTAAAGGGCTTAAAACTTCAAATAATAACTTGACCTGACCGAGGACATTTGGTTGGAACCCAATGAATGAAAGCCCCAGAGACGATATTTCGCTAGATTCCTCCAGTTAACCCTTGTGTAGGAACCGTGGGCAAAGTTTGCTCATCGTCCGGATTAGAGGAGGGTCCAGATCAATTTGTCAAGGTCACGCAATTTGATCCGGTCAAGCTCAGTTGGTACGAACGCCTGGAGCGATGACTGGATCTTAAGTGTGTTTGGGTAGGCGAATTACTTGCTATAAGAATAAACATATGTGAGTACAGTGAGTTTGAGCCTTGACAAAAATGAATCAGAAAAGGGAACGCACACCTTCACCTGATGTGAGTCCTAGCTTCATTAGGCAAAAGGGAATTAGTCAGCACCCTTTGCATGATAGAGTCGGTAGATGTGGGAAATAAAGTCTAACAATAGGAATCCCACCATTGGGCAAATTCAAGAGTGATGCCAAGATTAACAGCATAATCGAACATCAGGCATCGGCCAGCGAAGAATTCCTCGATTTCCCGTTAGCAGTGAAAATCTTCACAAGGATAATCATGCCAAATTGCTAGGAAAGGAAAGTCAAGGGAGAAGATACAAGGCATCGATATGCCCTCCATCAGTCCGAACTACCTTGCGCAAAATTGGGGATGGTAAACTTCGAAACCTGGCTGAAAAACTCCCAGTTTGAAAAATTGATGTGAAGGTAGGCCATGAAGAGAATGCCATCCCAAAAGTAGTGGTCAAGTGAGATATCATGACGACAAGAATAAAAGCAGTTCGAGAATAATGGGCAAAAGTCATGATCCAACATAACTACGATCAGCAGATGCCGAAGGAAATGATGAAAGGAACTAGTTTCCTCAAGCAATGGAAGCTTACGATGGCAGAAAACAACCATACCAAATGAGGGTGGAGATCCTGCCCGAATATTTTGCCATCTGATTGGAATACTACTAATTCGCCAGTAAAGAAGGAAGGCGATGCGCTCTTCTTAGTAATTTCCCCCTCGGTTTGGACGAATAAGTCAAGAAAACGGTCAGGCCTGAGGTCTTCAAGGGAAAGTGTGCTAAGAAATGAAGGAGTAGCACCTATAGGATCATCAGCTTCCTCATCCCGAAAAGGGAGAAGACCAGTGAGGAATACAAGTCTAGAAGGATCACCGACATGGCCCAAGTAGGCAAGAAAAAAACAGTGTATGGATGGTGACCAAAATGCACACATGCTAGCACTCATGTTAAATGTGCCATGATTTTAACAGCAACAGAGCTCAAGGGCTCGAGAAATACCTAACCGATGCCAAATTTGGTCATGGAAGGGCGCCAAACGCGGGTACAATGTATTGTCGAAGACTGAAAAATGGCTGAAGCTACATCGTCAGGGGACTATTATCGATCAATCAACTTGCTCCTTTGGATAGGAAGTTGTTTTTCCACTGGCCGTGGAAAATACTCATCAAAGCAAGATGGAGGTGGAAGGGTTGAGAAATAAGGACCCAAGACAACTTTATCTAATTCCTCATCAAGGTAATCACAAATACCAAGGAACATAGCTTCTCGTCTTTGATCAGGAGCGAGTGAGGTGAATCTCCCAATGTAAACACTAGAGTCATATCGCCTTGAACCAAAGAATCTAACAAGGGGTGCCATGGAAATGGCGATGACTAAAAGTGGAAGATAGTGTCGTTGGAGAATAGATACCACCTTATATAGAGGAGACAAGAGAAACCACTCAAGGAGTAAATGGGGTCGTTGCAATTTCCATCGTGAGAACTGCCATAAAATGGAAATTTAAAAGACATGATGTGACATTGCCGCCTAAATCAAAGGGTTTCAATCCAGGTGCCTCATGAAGTCAGATACTCAAGGAAATCCCTTGGTAGTTAGGATTTATCTGATTTAACGTCTGAGTGACCTTTATGAATATTATAAGGTAAACCAAAAGATCATTTCACTGGGATTGTGTTATGCGGCTAGAAGGTGGTTAGAAACTCTTCAATAAACTCCCTAGCCATTTTGAGGTACACTTCGAGTTCGGCTAATTCCCCTAAACATTTCGTTTTAATCAGTTGATGCCTGGCGTGCTGAGTGGTGTAATCTCTTGAGGCTTGATATGTCTCTTCAACCCTCTTCTCGCCAATCAAGACCATTAACTGCAAGTCTACCATGTGCAATCGATGGAGCTTGCCTCAACGTCAAGCTTCAGCGAGCTAAAGTTCAAGAGATTGAATTTCCCCTTAGATGACGCGACCTAGAACATTAAGAGCTTCATACTGTGCAAAATGCTCGCGGAGTTTCTTTTTGTGATGGTCAAATTGATCGATTCAGTAGGCAGCTACTCGACCAGTCTATGTTAGGTGTTACGGACAATCTTGACAAGCCTTGTATTTGTCCAATCCAGTTGTGAGTTGTTCCACGAAGTCATCGCAGAGGCAGTGAATTCAGGAGTCTTGGTGAAAGAAGGACACTGATATTGACGGTTGCGATCAATTCTCGGAGCTTTTGGTCTGCCTCAAAGCTCGAAATAATGGAGGCAAAACCGCCATTAAAGAGAGTCAGGATCTCTCGCCAGTGAGATTTCACCGCCCTGGTAGTAGGACTTTTGATGGGCATAGGTGCTGGTAATGCTAGCTTGATGACAGATGTGCGAAACCACTCTTTGACCCTCGCGATTTCTACCTCACTGAATGGGGGAGGAGGTTCCTCCACCTCGGTGGTTGATACATAGCCTGATCAAGGTAAGATATTAGAACCAACAGATAAATTTGGAAGTCACAGAAGTCTGGTTGTACCTCATCGAGAATTTGCTTCAAGACCTTGTCATTTCTTGAAGTCGGTTCAGATTCTTTGTTCGTAGAAGCTTGGTCTTTGATTGCTTCTTTCCTGTGATGTAAAATGGAAGTTCAACTCGTTCTTCTATGGTTTGGACCGCCACTCGAGTTTTGGCTACAGGTTTAGCAATATTCTTGTTTGTCGAGGAACTGACGTTGGGAGAATTTTTGTCTGCCATAAAACGGAGTTAAATCATATGCAAAACCCAATTGGCGTATAACTAGCAAGATTTTTCAGGTCATTTACCAATAACGGTGAGGGAAGAAGAATTCCCATTCCTGCTGCCTGCAGCGTCAAAGCCTAATGGAGAGGCTTCTCTAGGAGGCTCCTCAGCAATTGGCTCAAAATTGGTCTCAAGCTGATCAACAAAGAAAGTATCTGCCTGTGCACGGTCGGCTACTGAGTCTGCTGGTGAAGGCAATCGAACTTCAGGTGAATTCGGTTTGTGTTTCGAAGTTACTGAAGTAAATTTCTTTCACTTGTCTGGCTAGGATTTTCTACCTCTGCTGGGGCAGAGCCAGCTTGATGAATTTCTGCAAAGAAAGAATCATTGAGCAGATTCGAGACAATTAAGAAATGTCAACATAGCTGATAAAGCGACAAGTTACCTATTGATATTTTACTCTTTGATATCCGACGGGCCTTACTAGGAGAGGTCAGATTGATACTCTGAGACGTTGGCAAGGAAGATTGCTCGATTTGGATTTTGCTCAAAACGAAAGATATGTCTTCTTCGAACTCTATGGCCTGATACTAGGCCCACCAACCAAGAATGTCGTGGTTACATCGGGGCAAGGTACAAATGAGGCCATGATGTGGTTGTTGAAGACTCTTATTGTGATTAACAACACTTAAAAAGGATCGAATTTTTCTGATGGTACATACTTTTTTTTCATATTAAATGGATATTCGATCAAGTATAACATAGGTAAAGGGAGACCCTGCATAAGCCTGAATTGGCAAGCTAGGGGTGAGCAAAAAACCACGATCCAACCAAACCGAACCGGACCGTACCCAACCGGCTAATTTTGGACCGTAACGCGGCGTTACGGTTCGGTTTCCGGTTCCAATTTTCCAAAACCGGGCGAGTTTCGGTTCGGTTCCCGGTTTCGGGTGGGAATCGTCCAACTGGCCCACCGAACCGGTTTTTATATAATATAAATGGGCCAATTATTTAATGAAACCATCTCTTAAATGCTTAACCCATCCGTCCCAAAAAAAGAGCCTAGACCCGCAAAATGAAAAAAGACCCTACCCTAATCCAACTCTCTTCACACTTAGTCGCTCTTGTTGTACAATTCAATTACACATTTCTTTCTTTTTCTAGTGCCGTAAGCAAATTGTCACTTAAATCGGTGCCCTTGGGTTACTGAGAATGTTGATTTACAAGGTAAAAAAAGGAAACGAAAATTCTAAGTCTACCGTTATATAGCTTTATTGAGTCATATTTATAGGATTAGTATTCAACTAAATTTTTTCATGAACGAGCGGGTGACGTTAGGACCGTAACCAGGATCCAACCAAGAACCGGACCGGATCGGTGGTTCGGTTCTCTGGTGGATCCATGGAACAAACGGTTGGTTCACGGTTCGCATTTGGCAAAACCGGACCCTAACGGACGGTTCTCGGTTCTAGAGTAGAATCATCCATCCTGTGAACCAATCACCCATATGGCAAGCACAATATTATGGAGAGTAGATTACTAAACTTGGCCTGAGCTTGCCTTTAAGGGAAAGCCTGAGTGGGAGATCACATGAGTTAAGACATGAAGCCAGAATCTCATGTTTCTATCTAAAAAGTCAAATAATTCAACAAATTCTAAACCCCGAAGCAGGAAAATTTAGATGACGGTAATGAGGTGTTATAGAGTAGACTAAAGTAATGTTTGAAAATTGAATTTCCTAAAGGAGCAGGAAAAATCTGGAACATTAAAAGTTTAGTCCCTCGAGAGTCAGGAAAGAAGGGTTCAGTTTTTACCATTTTGAGGAAGCTTGATCCTCTCGTTTGAAATATTGAGGGGAAATAAAGCTTTATCCAAGCTTGGAGGAGCCAAAAGGCATAAAAATTGCCAATGGCATCTTCTAGCATGGATTGAGAGGCAAAGTCTAGGCCCCTATACAGAGCTGCTAGGACAAGTTTCCCAAGAGCAAAATGTTTACCTCGAGATATTTGGTAAGCAAGATGACATAAATCTTTGCAGACTTGTAAAGCCAGGTGAAGGAGTAAAAATTTAGTCAAACTAGACTAAGAGAAAGGCAGTGTGCTCAGTTGAAGACACTTTACCTAATGTTTTCATATGTTGAGTGATAAAAGGCCCATACGAAGAATCTTTGAAAGAGGCTGCAAAAGGGCACTTCGACAAATTGATTTGGCAAGGATCTTCACTAGAAGGACTAAGTCGATGATAGAAAATCCATCCAAGAGGATAATCAATATCGAACTCGAGCGGAAGAAGAAACAATTGTGGATGTAGACCAAAAGATAACAAAAGCCCCTCATAAGCTATTGTGGAGCCTCTAATCAAAAACAGCAGAATTCGAGTGCCTTATCAATCCCTGCATCATGCCATGCTTGCACTTTCACAGTCCTAACCCTATCGTCCCACTGAAGAAAATTGGAATCGAAAGAAGAAAAGACCTGAAGCACGATGAGGATAGCCCACACTGATCCATTGAGTTTGGCATGTTGGAAGGGCAACTTTGCATCTTCGCACCGAGTGAAACAACCCCATATGGATCAAGGGCTAACAAGCTTTGTGAGACAAGGACCCAACATGACACAAGGTAGGTTAGATTTATCAAAATTGAGTAGGTACCTACGACTAAACCTTTACTCTCACCATTAATCAAAGCTTATGTTGAGAAATGTAGTCATCTTTTGAAGGTGTTTGCTAGTCAGTTTTCTACCATGGGAAAGCGTAGGCTTTGAAAATGAAAATGTTGGCGAAAGCGGAACCCATAGAAAAATCGTATCTTAAAGAACGATTTAGGGTTTAAAAGAGGGCGTGAGATCCCAAGGGGTACCCTGAATCTTCTGGAAAAGTTTGTAAGATGAATCAAGCAAACGATGTATGTCTCACACAAAAAGCCTATCACAAAGGGATGGTAAATAAAAGTCATACACATTTTTGAACACGTCAATTTGTTGGACAGGGCTCAAAAAAATTAATTATATTAATCCTTTTGAAGGAGGCATATTGTTGACACTGAAAATCGGCTTGGGCCTTTAGTTGATCGCAAAGCCCATGTGAGTCATAAGGACTAATAAGATGTGGATATTAGCAGTCGAGATTACAGCCCAAAGTCCCGATTCTAGGGAAACGTCGATGACCCTATTATATCAGTTTGTGACACTGATGATTATGTGGCATGATTGGGTATGTATTTAAAACCATTTTACGGACAGAGAGCAGTATGTCACGATCTAAAAATTAGGGAATTCCCAAGTTAAGATTACAGGTTAATTGAATAAATTACACTACTAGTCCGAGTTCTCTCAAGCTCTATAGTTAGCAACTTAGGTATATTTTAAAGATTTAAATTTTGGAGTCAACACTAATCTTTTCTTGTAGATAATTAGAAAACCTCAAATAAAAGTATTGGAGAAATTGTCACAACCTAAAAAAAAAAAGATTTTAATTTTTGGTTAAATGGATTATCAAGTTAATTAATTGAATTAATTAACTTAACTCGAACTCCTCCTTAAACTCTACCAAATCGTGACTTAGGTTCAAGTGATCATTAAACAAAAGGATTTTAATTTTGGTCGCTACTAATCATTTTGCGGTAGGTTGATTAGAACCTAAATAATAGTACTGGGAGGAAGACTTTATTCTTATGAACCAGAGTCAATGGAGTTCGAGAACTTGGTTAATTAATTTTCATTAATGCCCTTTCGGTACCACTTTCATGAAAAATTTTTAATTGACAATTTGATGAAATTTTCACTGAAATTTAAAGGGTGTCCCCCCCCCCCAAAAAAAAAATTTTTGTTTTTTTATTTTTTTTAATGACAATATGAAGAACTAAACTATTATATAATGCAATGCCATGAATGGAATTTTTTTGTAAAGATGATTTTCTTTTAAGAGTAATCTAAAAAATTGTGGTTCCAACATAAATATTTACAAAATAGATCGCATGTTGACCCTGAATTTTAATCATGTTGTTAGAAAATTAATTAAAAATCCATAAAAATTTATAAAATTTAAAATCAACTTTGGAGCCTTGACCAAGCCTAAGGCACCAATTTTGAATAAAAAAATAATTTTGAAAATTTTCGTTTTTTTAAATTTTTCATATATAGGAAAATATCCAAAAAATCATAAAAAATAGATTTGTGGCCTCAAAAAATAGGAAAAAATACCAATATTTTTGTCTTAAATCCCTTTTCATGTGGCCCAATAAATCTGAAAAAGCCATTGGAATTATGTGTTCCTTCACAAATCAACGTAACTCCAATCGGCCTAAAAAATGCAATTTGAGTCTTTATTTTAATTTTCCACATTTTATTGAGTTGTGACATCCTCCTCTAATATCCAAAATTTTTATCTAGGCCCAATGGTGCTCGAAAATTTCTCAATTTGACAAAAGGCTCAATGGAATTTTATTTTTTTAATGGCCCCCAAGTCAACAAAAATGAAATTAAAATTTTTCTAGGGGCACCCATGAAAATAAACAAATCCATCACCCCATACTTTCAGCATTCTAAGTCCATTGGTGGGGGCATTTGATCTGTTTTCGCCGGTTAGGCCTTGAAATGCTCAAAACGAGGTTCGGTGTCAAACCAAAACAATCTGGGTTTTTTGTTCGATTTCAAGAGAATTTTCATAAAAACCTCATTCTAGATGTAATTGGTGGGAAACTCATTTTTGGCCTTCATTCCATGAAAAAGGGCCAATTTTTGACTCAATTTACTTTTTTCGGCCGGGAGGGTGTCGGGTCGAGCCGACCCGACCATTGGACCCGTCACTATTCATCATCTTCAACCTTTGCCCAGCTCACACAGCACACATGCACGTTTTTTGAGGTTCTTCTAGCCCATTCTCTGAACGACGTGTCGAGCCCTATGCCACCGAATCTCTCCCTTTTGGCGTCTTGCGCACATGCTGACGTACGAGCGCGCGCGTCCGTTATCCGGAAGGAGAGACGACCAGAAGGACGGGCGAGTGTATTGGACAGAAGAAGGAGAGGAGGGGATGGGGGATAAGAAGTCTTGCGGCAAGGTGGATATAAGTCAGATGTTGACAAATAAATTCACTTTTTTCCTCCCAGTTTTTCGCACTCTCTATATACCAGCTC
>JAGVVM010021963.1:0-10653 GCA_019149425.1 Psidium friedrichsthalianum
AAAATTTAAAAGTGAATTTTTGGGATCATGTAGTATTCTTAGGCCACGTGGAAACTCATGAAGGCATATTGATGGATCCAATAAAGGTCGAAGTGGTAACCAATTAGCCAAGACCAACTACGGTGACTGAAGTTCAAAGTTTCTTGGCTTTGGCAGGATACTATGAAGGTTCATTGAAAATTTTTCAAGTATAGTTGCCCCTCTAACAAACTTGACAAAGAGAGATGCCAAATTTGAGTGGATTGACAAATGCAAACAAAGCTTTCAAGAGCTTAAGCAGAGGCTAACAAGCGCACCAATCCTCACCATACCGATAGGATCGAGAGGTTTTGTTAGTTATAGGTGACGCGTCTCTTGAAGGACTCAGATGTGCCCTGAATGTAGCATGGCAAAGCATTCACTTACGCATCCAGGCAACTAAAGCCGCATGAGTTGAGCTACCCAACTCATGACTTGGAACTTACAGCTATAATTTTTTCCCTGAAGATTTGGAGACATTATCTATATGGAGAGAAGTTTGAGATTTACATTGACCACCAAAGCTTAAAGTACCTATTTCTCATAGAAAGAGTCAACTATGAGACAACGATGTTGGGTGAAATTATTGAAAGATTAGGACTACGAGATACTATACCACCCAAGAAAAGCAAACAGAGTCGTAGATGCTCTCAGTCGAAAGTCGACCATTGCACACATGATGGTTAAAGAGTGGACCCTCCTAGAGAAAGTTTGGGATACAGAATTTAAGTTTGAGATAGGGCGACTTTCCAGCTTAATCGCCACCCTTTGAATTAAATAAAAAATAATACAAAATATTAAGGCGTTACAACAAGATGATCTCGAGATAGCTAAACTTCGAGAAGAAGTTCAGATGGGAAGAAACCAAACTTCCAAGTATCAAGTGATGGAGTCCTGAAGTTTTGGGGCCATCTCTACGTTCCTAATGATGAGAAATTGAAGGAAGAAATTTTTTCGAAAGCCCATCAGAGTAATTATAGCATCTACCCAAGAAACACAAAGATGTACCAAAATCTTCAACAATATTATTGGTGGAATAGCATGAAAATGGATATCGCTATATACGTTGCAAAATGCTTGACATGCTAACAAGTTAAAGCCCAACATTGCAACCTAGGCAGAATGCTACAACTGCTAGAAATCCCAGAATGGTAGTGGGAGCACGTAACTATGGACTTCATCCAAGGAATGCCTCGACGAGGTTACAACTCCATTTGGGTAATCGTTGATCGTCCGACCAAGTTGATTCAACTTTTACTAGTATGAATCAACTATTTAATGGAGAAATATGTTGAGCTTTATGTTCAACATATAGTGTGGTTACATGGAATTCATATATCAATCACGTCTGATCAAGATCCAAGGTTTACATTCACTTTCTGGTGGAGTCTGCATGAGGCATTAGAAACGAAGCTACAGTACAGTATGACATATCACCTAAAAATCAATGGTCAGTCAGAAAGGACTATCCAAACCTTGGAAGATACGCTTTAAGCATTAGCTATCGATTTCAAAGGCAATTGGGATGAACACTTGTATCTCATGAAATTTGCCTACAACAATAGTTACCAGCACAGTATTGGAGTGGCACCCTTTGAAGCATTATATGGAAGAGCCTGCTGAACTCCAACTTGTTGGAATGAAGTTGGTAAGAGGAAATTGATAGGACCCAAACTAGTTCAAATAACGATTTATGCTGTAGTAGTAATATAGGATTGACTTAAGATAGCTCAGAGTCAATAGAAAAGTTACGTTAATAGAAGAAGGAAACCATTAGAGTTCAGTATAGGTGATCATGTATTCCTAAAGATTTCCCCTATCAGAGGTGTGTCACGCTTTGGCCAGAGAGGTAAGTTGAACCCAAGATTCATAGAACCCTTCCAAATCCTAGAAAGGATAGGAAACCTAGCTTATCAGTTGGCCTTGCCACTAAAACTTTAGAAAATCCATGACATATTCCACGTGTCTATGCTAAGAAAGTATGAGCCTGATTTGACTCATGTACTAGATTTCAAGACAATTAACATAGATGAAAGTATATCATTTATCAAGGAACTGGTGCAAATTTTGGATCGAAGGGAATAAGTACTAAAGCATAAGACAATTTCTTTAGTCAAAATTCTATGAAAACGGTAGGGCATGGAAGAGCCTACTTGGGAGAGCGAGGATACAATCAAGCACAAGTACCCACGCGCATTCAATAATCTAGGTATGTTCAAATTTTGGGGAAAAATTTTTAAGGGGGGAGAGTTGTGACAACGCAAAATTTTCCATATTACAAATAAATAGAAACATAATAATTTCTCGTGACTAGTCCTTTTAAGACACTTAGAAACTTCTAGAGGAAGCTATTACTTGACTTATTTAAGAAGTCTTCCCAAAAATTTCTTGAATTAATATGTAAGTCAATGCCAAGTCCATTAAGAAAATATAAGTCAATTGCAAGTCAATGTGCTAACGGATAAGATCAATGTTGCTTTCCAATTAATGCTAAGATAAAATCACTATTGCTTTCCAATTATTGATGCACGGATAAAATCAATGTCACTTTCGAGTAATTAATAATATTATAAGAACAATGTCACTTTCGATTAATTAATGATAGGATAAGAACATTGTCATTTTTATGTGATTAATGAAAAGATAAGAATAATATCACTTTCATGCAATTAATAAGAGGATAAGAATCATGTCATTTTAATGAATTCATATTAGCAAAGTCAATGTCGTGACCTAAAAATTTCGATCGGTGAAAAAATTTCCAAGTTAACGGATTATCAGGTTAATTAGATTAACTAACCTAATACGGACTCTCCTAAGCCCTACCGAATCGCAACTTTGATTTTTTTTATCACATGATTTTAGAATTTGGAGTCGCCACTAATCATTTTTTGATAGGTCGATTAGAAACCTAAGTAAATTAGTGGGAGAACTAAATTACTTCTACGAACCAGAGATTATGAGTTTGGGGACTTGGTTACACTAGTTAATTAAAACTAATGCCCTTTTGGTACCATAATTCCATGGATATTCTAATTTTGGCAACTTAGGCTTGATTTACTGCTGAGGCTCTAGTGATGTGTTTTCTTTTTGTATTTTCACTTTTTAGATGGAATGCATGGATGGTAATGAGTGCATGGATAAGCAAAACGTGAATAGGCAAATATAGATACGCGAATATATACATGCGAACGTGGATATACAATCATGAACATGCGAGCATAGATATACAAAAATGACATGCAAACGTGAACATACGTTACATGCGAACGTGGACATGCAAATACGGCATATGAACGTAGACATGAGGATGCGACATACAAATAAATCATCAAAAATAGGATTGGCCAGTCGAAATGGCCCGTTTCCTAATTTTTTGGGATTTTTCTGAATTTCCTGAAATTTTTCAAGACAATTTACCTATGAGGGGAAAAATCGTCATTTTTAGAAAGATCAGAAGGAAAATCATAATAGGATTGGCCAGTCGAAATGATCCATTTCCTAATTTTTGGGATTTTTTTTCTGAATTTCCTGGAATTTTTCAAGACAATTTGCCTATAAGGGGCAAAATCATCATTTTTGAAAAGATCAGGAAAGAAAATCATCAAATAAGGATTGGCCAGTCAGAGTGGTCCGTTTCCTAATTTTTGAGATTTTTCTGATTTTTCTGAAATTTTTCAAGACAATTTGTCTATGTGGGGGCAAAGTCATCATTTTGAAAAGATTAGGAAGGAAAATCAACAAAAATAGGACTGGCCAGTCGAAATGGTCCGTTTCCTAGTTTTTAGGATTTTTCTTTTGAATTTTTTTTGCATGAATATGCATGAATTAATGAGAATACGAATATGTATGCGGCATGGCAAAGTATGCATGAGCTATATACTATATGAAATGCACATGAATGACCTTTTTTGTATTTTCAAATGCTTGGGCTTCCCATTATGGGGTTTAATGATGCAGAAATTAAATTACAGAAAGTAAATGCGGTAAATAAAGAACCTCCAATGGGTGGGTCGGCCTTCCCATTCTAGGGTTTGAGGGTGCAGAAATTAAATTGCAGAAAGCAAAGGCAGTAAATAAAGAACCTCCAACGGGTGGTTCGACCTTGGCTCGGTTTACCCGTTCTACCCATTCTGAGGTTTGACGATACAGAAATTAAATTACAGAAAGTAAAGGCAGTAAATAAAGAACCTCCAACGGGTGGGTCGGCCTTCCCATTCTGGGGTTGATGGTGCAGAAATTAAATTGCAGAAAGTAAAGGCAGTAAATAAAGAACCTCCAACGGGTAGCTCAGCCTTGACTCAACCTACCTATTCTGGGGTTTGACAATATAGAAATTAAACTGCGAAAAATAGAATATGGCAAATAAAAAACCTCCAGCAGGTGGCTCGACTCACCAATTCTGGGGTTTGATAATATATAAATCAAAATATAAGAGATGGAATATAAGAGATCTTTACACCACCAAGTGCAAAGCAGAATTTGCCACAATTTGGGATTCGGATCTTTTAAGCAAAATGCAGAAAATTGCAATACAAATACGACATATGAATATGACACGGTATAATCGAAATTTAAATCAATCCATTGAGGTAGCAACGTTCTTGAAGATTTTAATGGTTAAGATCATTACCTGATTTGACGGATTTGATTGCTGAATTCGGATCTCATGTCACTTTATGGATCAAGATTGCGGCTCGAACGACGGGAATGAACTCGTGACTTGTGTTGATCGGTAGATAAATTGATGATGGTAACACCTAGATTTAAACTCCCGCTATCTTCAAGGCTCTCTTTTGGAAAAGAATTCTCTCTCTCTCTCTTTTTTCTTCCTCTCTAATTTTTCTTCAATCTCCCAAAACCCTCTCAAACATTTCAAATTTTCTCTCCAAAAAATCCCCCCTCCAAGCTCTCTTCTTCCTCCTTTTATAGCCCACTCATTTATCTCCCATTCTAATTTCTCCATTAACTCTTCTTCATCTTCATCTTCCCTTCTCCATCTCTATCTCACATTATAATTTCTCTACTAAGTCTTCTTCATCTTCATCTTCCCTTCTCTATATCTATCTCTCATTCTAATTTCTCCACTAACTCTTCTTCATCTCCATCTTCCCTTTTCTATTCTCATCTTATTTTCTCCATCTATTCTTCTTCATATTCCCTTCTCTATTATAATCTTATTTTCTCCATCTATTCTTCTCCATCTTCCCTTCTCTATTCTAATTTTTCCACTAACTCTTCTTTTAGTTATTTACAAAATAATCCCTCAACTGTTAGGTATTTGCACTATAGTCTTTAAGATTTTAATGAAAAATTCAACTAAGGCCCTTTTACACAAATTGAGTTATTCTGGGTACATTGGGCCAAGATGAAAATTTAGACTATTAGAGGATAATGTTATAGCTCCTAAAAGTGAAAAATAAAAATAAAATGACTTGAATTGAATTTTTTTAGGGCCGATTTGAGATTATGATCGTGAAGGAACACATGACCCCGAATTGTATTTTTTGAATTTGTGAAGGCCAACATGAAAAGGGAATTAAAATAAAAATATTGACTATTTTTGTGTATTTTTGTAGCCTCAAATGTTATTTTTCTCGAATTTTTAAGCATTTTTTTATATTTCAAAAAAAATATTAAAAATATGAAATATATGAAAAATCACTTTTGTTCAAATTAATTCCTTAGACTTGGCCAAGGCTTTCAAAGTTGATTTTCAATTTTCTCATTTTTTCCTTGATTTTCTATGATTTTCAAAAAAAAAAAATACTGAAAAATACTAAAAATATGAAAAATCATTTTTATTCAAAGATGAGTTCCCAAGCTTAGCCAAGGTCCCCAAATTGATTTTTTTATTTATGAATTTTTATGGCCTTTTCATTAATTTTAAAAGAGAAAAGATGATTAAAAATCAGGTGTCAACAACTGCTCCTCTTTGAATGGAAGCTCGATAGAGTTCATTTCAAAGACGAGATGACGCCTGAATATTATTGACTCAAACCTAAAGAGATAAAAAGAGTTGTGACAAGCGATCTCTAATATCTTCTGTGCCAATTCTGATCCATACTGAACTTGAGAAGGCTCTCATGAAGTAAGAGAGAGATAGAGAGGAGAGTTAAGGTTTTACCTGAAGTTTTACCTGCACGCCCCGCGGTTGTTACTAATTAACCTATCAACGTGGATTGAAAACCTAATGATTCGTTATAAGAAAACCATAGTAGGATTAAATTTAGACCCATATGGGTAGGTCACCCATGTCAGATTCCTAATAAAGGATTCTATGATTAAAATAAGGTTTGACATGTATGGTAGGTCACCCCATAAAATGATTCTGGTGGCGATCTATCCTATTTAGAGGATTCACATGCATTTTGACCCGCATGGTGGGTCGTACCATGATAGAATCCTGGTGAAAAAGGATTCTACTGAGCGTTTACCCGATGTCAGGTCTCACGAAGAAAATGCCTGTAAGAAGGACTGTGCAGTCTGAAAATTCACCCATTATCGGAATTTCCAAAGAATGGAAAACTTCATTAGTACACTCTGGTCGACGATCACTCAGATTAGCTACCATGGGAGACTAACACAAAGGGGAAAGACTATCTGGGAAATTTTTCCCAATCAGCCGCCCGTTGGTCTGGCCTGAGAAGAGTCGGTTATTTAATGAAATTGACACAAATGAATCCGACCTGGTACAATCGAAGTAGTTAATATAAACACAATGAAGAAATGGATTCAGTTTCGGGAACGTCGCCTAAAGGGCAGACAGCCGGTGCATGTCGAGAAGCAAGATGTGAATGAAAATTACAGAAATGCCCCCGGTAAATGCTCAGTCCTTAGAATGATAAATTAGGATTTTTGAGAGTGGATATGATAGAACGAAACCAAACCCAGTCCGAAATTCGTTCGCGCTCAGGACCCGATCGGTGCATTTGGCACGCAAATCGAGGCAAGTCAAATCAAACGTAACAATCAATCAAGTGTCAAAATCAATCCCATCAATCCACATCATGGCACAATTTCCAATGACATCAATCAAGTCCATCAAGTCCTGTCCAAGTACATGGTAAGTACACCTAACCCCATATAAGGCTATTTTCCCCTTTATTTAATTGTTATAATCTCTCCCTCTTCTCTCCTCTACCCCATTCGGCCGAAGTCTACTCTCTCTCCCTCTCTTCTTCATTTTTGTTCTTCTTATCCTTCGGTTTCTTCACTGCCCGCGAATCCGCCCGTCCGCCGCCCGGGATCCTCACGTCTCGTCGCGTCCGGCCGCCGTTGGCCCCACTCCACCACCCGTCATCTTGGTGAGTCCCCTAACTTCTTGCTCCCTCTCCTCTCGTGACCTTGGAAGCCCTTGGAAACCCGACCTACCGTCTCTCTCCCCTCCGTTCCTCTAGCTCGCCCGGCCGCCGACGCCGTCGTCCGCCCGTCACCGTCCGACGTCACCACCGTCTAGCCTCCGCGACGTCTTGGTTAGGCCTCAGTCCTTTCTCTTCTCATTCCGTGGCCTTGGAAGCCTCGACCCGATCTCATCTCTCTCCTTCTTTCCTCGTTAGCTCGGGCCGCCGTTCAACCGCATACGTCGCACCGCCGTTCCGGCCACCGTCGGCCCACACCGACCCATCCCACCTTGGTAAGCCTCCTCTACCCTTCACTGACTTTCTCCAAGGCCGTGAGGCTCGCCATTTGGCCGGAACCAACCCCGGCTCCCCATTGTAGGCGGGAGCTCAGTCGACCGCCGGAGTCCCTTGCCCGTTCTTGTCGTCGTTCCGGCCCACACCAGTAGCTCAACCTCTAATCTTGGCCTAGGCTTGATGTATGCATGTGTGTTTAGTTGATAGAGATGGCATGTGGTGATTAGTGTAGTAATGGTTGATTGTGGTTAATGAACTTTGGCCACCTAGGGATTAAGCTATGGGCCGTGCATGTGGGCATTAGGGATGAAGTTGGGCCTTGGAAATGTTAATAGTGGGCTGGTAATAAAGGTTGGGTCGCCTAGAATGATGGGCCTTATGATGGATATGGGCTTGGGAGCCCATTTTAGGCTTAAATGAGCAAAAAATGGACTATTGGGCCTAAGTATTCTAATGGGCCTTGTGAATGGACGAAAATCTAGTTAAATGGGCCTTAAATAATGGCCTTGGACTTAAAATTTAGGACCCAATGGTGTACATGGGCCTAGGGACTTGAATTGGGCTCAATAGGCTATAATGGCCTTATAAGCTTACTCCAATATATGGGCTTGGGCCCTACCCGAAATTTATAATAATAATGGGCCTCAAAATAGTTAATTACTCATAATTAGTTATGGGCTTATGAATAGTGAATGGGCCTTAGGCCCAAATGGGCCTAACTTAATTAATTGGGCCCAACTTAACCTGACGAGGCTAATTTACCTTAATGGGCCTAACCTATCTCAATGGGCCTTTACCTTGATGGGCTCAACTGATCTTGACGGCCAGTTCTAAGAATGAGGTAATAGGGCCATAAATACGTGGGGTACCCGAATTGAACCCAGTGGGCCGTGAACTTTGTGCAGGGTACCAGGTCTATTTGCGACTTAACCCGATGAGTATGGGTTGTCGACCGATCGTCAAATTGTTATGATGTTATGCCTCGTTGCATGTGAGATCTATACAATTGCCTGCTCTGTGATCGATGCATCGTGCAACTGTCTGCGCATCATGTACTGTGAGCATGGCATGAGTCACCTGGAGGTGTGACATGTGGGATGGGCCCCTAAGGCGTTGTTACGCGGGAAAAATGGAGGGATAAAGGGTGGCCAACGTAAGGCGTAACGAACGCAGTTGAGGCATTGCCGAGTGGCACAGTGGGATGAGCCCTGATGGAATTGGAGGGATAAGTGGACAGGATCCATTGGGATCACTTGAGACAGACTGAATCATGCATTCGACTTGCATTTGTGTGTGTGCTGCCATTGTCTGTCGATTTCCTGTTCATATGTTATGACGTGCATGATGTGATTATATGTGAAATCTAGTAGTTCCCGCTCTGGGGTGTGGCTTCCGTAATGAGTGAGAGTACCCGAGCTAGATGACAGAAACCTTAGTCCATTGGATAGGACCGACCCCACTTGTATACCCTATCCTACGCTAGGTTTAGTGGTGAGCTTGCTGAGTCCGACTCACTGGCGGTGGTTGCCTTATTTTCAGATCCAGGTCGCCAGTGATGGCCGAGCCCCTATACTTTTTGGACTGCCCGTGCAGATTGAGACCGAGATTACCCAGCACGTGGATGAGGACGCTGTCCTCTGGGAGCGACGACTGACTACCATCTGGGTAGATCAGGGATGACCCACATTTTGTACCCCATAGGTTCGAGGCATGGATGAGAGAGGGTCTGTTTGGTTTTGAGGGACCTCACCGCGACGCCCCCGTGCCTATGGAGGATGACCCTGGACTTCTCCACTCTGCTGCTTATGGAGGAGAGGTGGTGGACCCTGACCCGTTGGCAGAGCTGCCATCCCCAGGCCGCATGGAGGTCGATGGCCACGAGGAGGGCGAGGACATGGAGACAGACCCAGAGGAGGAGGACGACCCGTGGGCAGACTACGACCCTGAGGAGGAGCCGCAGGAGTGACCGCATCAACGTCGAGTCTAGGTCGTCAGAGCGTAGGGCCTTTTGACCATAGTGTGTATTTCTTTTGGGGTCTGTACCTAACGCTTGTTTAATTGTATATGATATGATGCTTTGTATTGTGTATCCTCCCTTTGTGTACTACCCCATTTTCGTGTGTATGTGTGTATGGATAGAAGGCACGCTCCGCAGGTTTCAGGTTTTGGCGTTAGATTATAGCGTCGTCTGGCCGCGATGTGCATCCTGGGCCGTCGCTAGATTGTAGGCCAGGCGCACGCAGAGGTGTTTGCACTGAACCGAGGGATGTCGCGAGCCTCGAATGGGGTTGGGGCGTGACATGCCGTTCGAGTGGTATCAGAGCAAGGTTAGCTCGATACGAGACCGTTCGAGGATTTGGAGTGATAAGGCTGATGATTTTGGGGTAGTTAGCTAGACAGACCCTAGACCTAGGGATTAGGAAGGGTAAAATGCATGAATTGATTGGCGCATGTGTTTGCAGAATTAGAAGGATAGCCTAGGATAGCCATGATTATGGTATTGCAGACTAACTTGCAGATGCGTCAGGACCTGAGGTAAGGTTCTAAAGCATAGCTCCATGAGTAGGGTGCTTGAGTGCTGATTGTTGGTTGCTTAGTGCTAGGTAATACTGTTGTGATTGTGTGCTTAGTCGGCTGCCGCGCGCCACTGCTTGACCATCATGCATTCACGATTTCTGCACTGAAAGCAAAGTGGTTTAAAATGAAATCGATTTGAAATGAAGGTTTTGGATTTGAAAAGTGCATGCATGAATATCACATTATTGGGAGGGTACCGTCAGCCTAGGTATGGGACAGGTCTGACGGGACGCCTACAAACCGTGATGAAGCGTGGTATGGGACACGTGGAATGGAGGCTCTCTTTGGAGGTGAATGACTTAGGACTGCTGTTCGCACAAGAAATGATGAGGCGGGGAGTGGTCGCCGGGGCAGAGACCCGATCAAGGAGCGGCTCCGGCAGACTTCTAGTTGAGGTGGCGAACAGAGTGGCCTGGGTTAG
>JAGVVM010021965.1:0-15069 GCA_019149425.1 Psidium friedrichsthalianum
AAGCCGCCCGTCCGCCGCCGAGATCCCCACGTCGTCGCCGTCGTTTGTCACGGCGGCCACCACCGGCCTCATCCTCAACTTGGAAGCCTCCTAAACCCTTCATCTCATCTTTTTCTTGGCCGTGAAGCTCTCCCTTGGGCCAACCCGACCTCACCCCTCTCTTCCTCTCTCGGTTCAAGCTTGTCCGCCGCCCGTCCACCGTCGCCGTCCGAGCTCCTCCGCCACTGCCATCATCCCATCTTCACTTAGTAAGACCCTAACCCTTTCTCTTCTCATTCCGTGGCCTTGGAAGCCCGACCCGACCTCATCTCTCTCCTTCTTTCTCGGTCAGCTCGGGCCGCCGTTCAACCGGCCTACGTCGTCGCCGCCGTTCGGTCACCGACGATCACCACCGGCCACCACCTCACCTTGGTAAGCCCCCTAGACTTCCTCCCCTTCATGTTCGTGGCCGTCCAAGCCCATTTGAAGGCCCGACCACGTTGTTTTCTCCTTGTAGGCCGAGAGCTCCGTCCGGCCGCCCCGGCGTCTCTTCCGTCGTCGTCGTCATTCTCGGCCCATCCAAGGTAAGCTCAACCTCTAATCGTGGCCTAGGCTTGATGTATGCATGTGTGTTTAGTTGATAGAGGATGGCATGTGGTGATTAGTGTAGTAAATGGGTGATTGTGGTTAATGAACTTTAGGCCAATCTAAGGATTAAGCTAATGGGCCGTGCGTGTGTGGGGGCATTAGGGGATGAAGTTGGGCCTTGGAAATGTTAATAGTGGGCTGGTAATGAAGGTTGGGTCGCCTAGAATGATGGGCCTTATGATGGATATGGGCTTGGGGGCCCATTTTAGGCTTAAATGAGCAAGGATGGACTATTGGGCCTAAGTATTCTAATGGCCTTGTGAATGGACGAAAATCTAGTTTAAATGGGCCTTAATAATGGCCTTGGACTTAAAATTTTAGGGCCCAATGATGTACATGGCCCTAGGGACTTGAATTGGGCCCAAATAGGCTATAATGGGCCTTATAAGCTTACTCCAATATATGGGCTCGGGCCCTACCCGAAATTTGTAATAATAATGGGCCTTGAACTATTTAATTATTTATAATTAAACTATGGGCTTGTGAATGGTAAATGGGCCTAGCTTATCTTAATAAGCCTAACCTACCTCAATGGGCCTTATACCTTGATGGGCTAACTGATTTTGACGGGCCAGTTCTAAGAATGAGAGTAATAGGGCCATAAATACGTGAGGTACCCGTATTGAACCCAGTGGACCGTGAAACTTTGTACAAGGTACCAGGTCTATTTGCGACTAAACTCGATGAGTATGGGTTGTCGACCGATCGTCAAATTGTTACGATGTTATGCCTCGTTGCTTGTGAGATTTATACAATTGCCTGCTTGTGATCGATGCATCGTGCAACTGTCTACGCATCATGTATTGTGAGCATGGCATGAGTCACCTGGAGGTGTGACATGTTGGATGGGCCCCTGAGGCGTTGTTACGCGAGGAAATAGAGGGATAAAGGTGGCCAACGTAAGGCGTAACAAACGCAGTTGAGGCATTGCCGAGTGGCATAGTGGGATGAGCCCTGATGGGAATTGGAGAGATAAGTGGGCAGGATCCAGTGGGATCCTTTGAGACAGACTGAATCATGCATCCGATTTGCATTTGTGTGTGCTGCCATTGTCTGTCGATGCCTGTCCATTATTTTATGATATGCATGATGTATATACATGTGTAGTCTAGCTGTTCCTGCTTTGGGGTGTGGTATCCGTAACGAGTGAGAGTACCCGAGCTAGATGACCAGAAACCTTAGTCCGTTGGATAGGACCGACCCCACTTGTATACCCTATCCTACGCTAGGTTTAGTGGTGAGCTTGCTGAGTCTCCGACTCACTGGCGGTGGTTGCCTTGTTTTCAGATCCAGGTCGCCAGTGATGGCCGAGCCCCCTATACTTTTTGGACTGCCCGTGCAGATTTGACCGAGATTACCCAGCACGTGGACGAGGACGCTGTCCTCTGGGAGCGACGACTGACTACCATTTGGGTAGATCAGGGTGACCCACATTTTGTACCCCATAGGTTTGAGGCTTGGATGAGAGAGGGCATGTTTGGCTTTGAGAGACCCCACCGCGATGCCCCCATACCCATGGAGGATGACCCTGGACCCCTTCACTCCGCCGCGTATGGAGGAGAGGTGGTGGAACCTGACCCGCTGGCAGAGCTGCCGTCCCCAGACCACATGGAGGTTGATGGCCACGAGGAGGGCGAGGATATGGAGACAGACCCTAATGAGGAGGACGACCCTTGGGCAGACTACGACCCCGAGGAGGAGCCGCAGGAGTGACCGCGTTAGACGACTAGTTTGATCGTCAGGGCGTAGGGTTTTCAGACCATGGTGTATTTCATTTTTGGGGTCTGTACCTAACGCTTGTTTATATATCTATGATGATGATGTTTGTATGTGTACCCCTTCTTCTTCGTACTACCTCATTTTCTTATGTATGCTTGTATGTATAGAATGCACGCTTCCGCAAGCTACAGGTAATGTTGGATTGGCTTTAGCGTTGTCTGGCCGCGATGAGCATCCTGGGCCGTCGCTTGATTCGTAGGCCAGGCGCACGCAGAGGTATTTGACTGAGCCGAGGGATGTCGCGAGCTCGATTAGGGTGCGGGGCGTGACATCCCCGCTCGAGTGGTATCAGAGCAAGGTTAGCTCGATACGAGACCGTTCGAGGATCTGGAGTGATAAGGCTGATGATTTTGGGGTAGTTAGCTAGACAGACCCTAGACCTAGGAATTAGGAAGGGTAAAATGCATGAATTGATTGGCGCATGTGTTTGCAGAGTTATAAGGATAGTCTAGCGTAGCCGTAGACTATATGGTATTTCAGACTAACTTGCAGATGCGTCAGGACCTGAGGTAAGGTTCTAAAGCATAGCCCCATGAGTAGGGTGCTTGAGTGCTGATTGCTGGTTGCTTAGTTGCTAGGTAATACTATTTGTGATTGTATGCCTAGTCGGCTGTCGCGCGCTGCTTGACCATCATGCATTACACGATTTCTGCATTGAAAGCAAAATGGTTTAAACAAAGACGATTTGAAATAAATGTTTTGGATTTGAAAAGTGCATGCATGAATCATCACA
Source organism: Psidium friedrichsthalianum (assembly GCA_019149425.1). NCBI lineage: Eukaryota > Viridiplantae > Streptophyta > Magnoliopsida > Myrtales > Myrtaceae > Psidium > Psidium friedrichsthalianum. Next base: position 3,140 of record JAGVVM010021965.1, read on the forward strand.
TTTTATTGGGCTGGGTACCGTCAGCCTGGTATGGGACAAGTCTGACGGGACGCCTACAAACCGTGATGAAGCGTGGTATGGGACACGTGGAATGGGGCTCTCTTTGAGGTGAATGACTTAAGACTGCTGTTCGCACTAAGAAATGATGAGGGCGGGGAGTGGTCGCCGAGGCAGAGACCCGATCAAGGAGCGGCTCCCGGCAGGCTTCTAGTTGAGGTGGCGAACAGAGTGGCCTGGGTTAGGCATCGTCAGGGTTGAGTCTAGGTGTCTACCAAGTCCAATTGCATTAAAAGCTGCAGCGAATTTTACATGCATACTCATGTCAGTAGACGAGACAGTAGGCGAAAGCTTGGTTGTTAGTCTTAGGATTCCAAATTCCTAAATGGAATTTTATTTGGTTTAGGTGAGAGATAGTTGAAAGGATGAGCAATAGGGGCAGAAGACCCAGTGCTGGTGCGTCAAGTTCAAGGGCTCCTGCACTTGAAGGAGACCCGAGAATTGAAGAAATGATGAGGGTTCTGACTGAAGTGAGCAACTTGATAGGTAGGCAAGCCGCTGAGAGGGCTGCCACTGTTGCCCAAGCAGCTGAGGCCGCCTTGGCCGCTGCAAATGGAGCCCATGGAGGTAATGGGCATGGTAATGGAGGACGTCAGACCCATCATATCGTGGAGCAGTTCCTGAAGCTGCAACCATCGAAGTTTGATGGTACTGGAGGACCCGAGGCAGCTGCCCTATGGATTGAGCAGCTAGAGAAGGCATTTACCGTACTGGGATGCACTGATGAGGAAAAAGTTTAGTTGGCGACCTATCAGCTACAGGGCACAGCTGACGACTGGTGGAAGGCCACCCGAGGACGAGTCTTTCCTGATGACATGAGGCCAAACTGGGCTGCTTTCTGTGCAGCCTATAATGGAAAGTATTTCTCTGAGGCAGCTCAAGAGAGAAAGATGGAGGAGTTTATAAGGCTCAGGCAGGGACAGATGACTGTCGATCAGTATGAGGGCGAGTTCGCCAGATTGTCTAAATTTGCTAGGAGACTGATTGAGGACCCGTGGGACAAGGCCAGAAGGTTTAGAGAAGGACTGAGGCCTGAACTGAAGAGCATGCTGATCGCTACTGGGCTGAGGGATTATAACGAGATGTATGAGCGAGCCCTGGCGATAGAGCGAGACCTGCAGGAGAAGGCTGCCGCGTCAGGATCGCGGTTTACGCCAAGTAGGGACTACAGAAATTTTGGCAAGAGGCCGATGAGGGACAGCAGAAGGTTCGTCCCATCCGCCAGAAGGACCCTGGGAAAGCCATCCCACTCTGGGGGTCAGAACTGCCGTGACTGTGGCAGGAGACATGGGAATAACCCCTGCCCAAAGAAGACTGGAGGGTGTTTTGGTTGCGGACAGTTGGGACACCTCCTGAGGAACTGCCCGAAGAGAGGCTCGGGACCGCAGTTCCCGCAGCAGAAGCCGCAGACCGTGACCGCTCCACAAGTGAACCTGAACCGTCCACCTGCTCAGGGACGAGTCTACGCAGTAGCGCGCAAGGATGCTGAGAACGCGGCAGGGGTGATCACAGGTACCGTTTCTCTCTGTGGTCATGCTGCGTATGCCTTATTTGATCATGGAGCGTCACATTCCTTCATATCTGCACGTTTTGCTGAATTGGCTGGATTAGATGTTAGACCCTTGGATGTGACTTTGCATGTGACCACCCCGTTGAAAGATAGAGTGATTATCATGTTAGGGTGTAAGGGGTGCGAGATAGCCTTGGACAACAGAGTGGAGGAATCGATTTAGCTGTCCTGCCCATGTATGATTTCGATGTAATAGTTGGCATGGACTGGTTGGTTAGACATGGGGCAGTTATTGACTGCAGTAGAAGTGTAATAAGACTTAACCCAGTAGGCTACCCCGGGTATGAATTTATGGGGAATCGTGGAGGAACGTCGATCCCTTGGATCTCGTCGTTGGAAGCGACCAAGTTGATGGACCAAGGTTGCCTGGGAATTTTGGCATTAGTAACGGATTCGTCCGCTCAAGAAGTGAAGTTAGAGGACGTGCCCGTAGTGAGGGAGTACCCAGACGTGTTCCCTCAGGAGTTGCCTGGCTTGCCACCAGAGCGTGAAGTGGAGTTTGTAATTGAATTGGCACCTGGGACAGAGCCAATCTCAAAAGCACCGTATAGGATGTCGTTATCTGAGCTGAAGGAATTAAAGGTGCAGATGCAGGAGCTACTGGATAAAGGCTTTATCCGCCCCAGTGCTTCGCCATGGGGAGCTCCGGTGCTATTTGTTAAGAAGAAGGATGGATTATTAAGGCTGTGTATAGACTACAGACAGCTGAACCAAGTGACGGTCAAGAACAAGTACCCTCTGCCAAGGATTGATGATCTATTTGATCAGCTGGAAGGAGCGTGCGTGTTCTCCAAGATAGACCTAAGGACAGGTTATCACCAGCTGAGGATCAAGAAGGAGGATATCCCGAAGACTGCTTTTAGGACGAGATATGGGCATTATGAGTTCACTGTCATGCCCTTTGATTGACAAATGCCCCAGCCGCGTTCATGGATATGATGAACAGAGTGTTCAAGGAGTTTTTGGATCAGTTCGTGATAGTCTTCATCGACGACATTTTGGTGTATTCGAAGAATTCTGAAGACCACGAAGAACATTGAGGACTGTCCTACAGACACTAAGGGAGCATTCCTTGTACGCCAAGTTCAGCAAGTGTGAGTTTTGGCTCAATAGAGTGGCGTTCCTTGGACATATAGTGTCTGGCGAAGGAATATCAGTGGATCCGGCTAAGATTGAAGCTGTAGAGAAATGGCCGAGGCCAACGACCGTGACTGAGGTGCGAAGCTTCCTTGGATGGCTAGATATTACAGACGCTTCGTGGAAAGGTTCTCCGCGATAGCCGCTCCGATGACACGATTGTTGAAGAAGGAGTCGAAGTTGAATGGACCGCAAAATGCGAGGAAAGTTTTCAGGAGTTGAAGGATCGACTAACTTCTGCACCAGTGTTGACCATCCCATCCGGACCTGGAGGATTTGAGATTTACAGCGATGCTTCGCTAAGAGGTCTGGGATGTTTTCTAATGCAGCATGGACGAGTAGTGGCTTATGTGTCACGCCCCGAACCCCAATCAAGCTCGCGACATCCCGTTCATACATATAGATTCTACTCGCGCTCGCTTGGTCCACGATACGCGACGGCCCAGGGAGTCTCTTCGTCGCGACCAGACGACGCGTCCTTCAATCTCTTGAACCTACGGAAGCAAATCTCCTATTCCATACATGCATACATACGATAATGGGGTAGTACGTACGAGAAAGGATAACATACAAACATCATTGTATACATACCAACAAGCGTTAGGTACAGACCCCAAAAGAAAATACATACTACGGTCCAAAAGTCCTACGCTCGGTCTGATACACATAATCTAGACTTGGCGTCTGGCAAAATCACTCTTCTGGCCCTTCGTCATGTCCATCAATCTCCATGCGACCTGGACACGGCAGCTCCACCATCGGGTCTGGATCAACTACCTCACCTCCATAGGCTGCGGGTGACCTTTGTCCCTATCTGTACAGGCAGTCCAAAATGACACGGGAGGTGCGGCCATCACAGGGGTCTGGGATCTGAAAATATGGCAACCACCGCCAGTGAGTCGAGGACTCAGCAAGCTCACTCCTAATCCTAGCGTAGGATAGAGTATACTAGTGGGTTCGGCCCTATACAGTAACTAGGGTTTCAGGTCATCTAACTCGAGTACCCTTACTTGTTGTAGATACCCAACCCAACGCGTGAACAGTTAACTACGCGCAACAAAACGATCGTAAAACGCAAACAGGCAATCAACAGGCAATTCTAGAAATCAATATGCAAGACTAATGCATACTTCAGTTTGCCTCAGATGATCCCAGTGGATCCTGCCCGCTTATCCCTCCGATTCCCATCAGGGCCCATCCCACTGTGCCACTCGGCATTATATCTCAACTGCGTATGGTACGCCTTACGTTGGCCAAGCTTATCTCTCCATTTCCCCGCGTAAAGACGCCTCAGGGCTCATCCCACAGTGCCACTCGGCATCGTGCCTCAACCCGCGTGTGGTACGCCTCAGGTTGGCACGCTTATCCCTCCATTTCCCCGCGTAAAGACGCCTCAGGGCTCATCCCACATGTCACTCCTCCTGGTGACTCATGCCATGCTCACAGTACATGATGCTTAAACAAATTCACAGTGCGTCAATCGTAGAGCAGGCAATTTCAGAGATCTCACAAGCAAGGAGGTATACAATTCGACAATTGGTCTAACAACCCATATCCATCGGAGGGTGCCACATGCAGACCCTGTACCCAACACGCAATTTCACAATCAACTGGATTTGATTCGGGTACCCCAGGTAATTATATTAGACATTTACTTCTTCTTGAAACAGACTCCCAATTAGACTCAATCGTGCTTTACTTCACCCTTAGAATTCATCTGTTTCAGGACTCAGTCCCATCGACCTTGATGGCTCGGCCCAACTTGGTCTTTACTGTACAACCCTGACCCAACATCGGCCCACAATTAAAGTTTGAAAATACTTTTGGGTTCTAATTAATCTTATTAAATTTAATTAAGCCCAATAACTAAGGCCCAATGGTTCTTTCTTAAGTTTAAGCCCGTTAAGTGAAATTAGGCCCAATAGGGTCTAAGGCCCATTTACTATTCCCAAGCCCATGATTTAATGTTGGGTGATTAAAATATCTCAAGGCCCAATATTTTATTAATTTCGTGCAAGGCCCAAGCCCAAAATTTAATGTTAGCCTATTAAGCCCGTTTGATCATTTTAGGCCCAATTTAATAGCCTAAGCCCATGTACATTATTGGGCCCTAAGTTTTTACATTCAAGACCATAATTAAGGCCCAATTCCACTTAAATTTTCGTCCAACCTATGGCCCATTAAATTGTCTTAAGCCCACATGTAGCAAAGTGGCCCAATTAGCTTAAAAACTAAACCCCAAGCCCATTAGAATTCTTTGGCCCGTTATCCACACGCATGAGCCCAAAATTTAAGCCTCAAATAACCATCTCTAGGCCAAATTTTAATCTGAATTTGCGTCCATTGGCAAGCCCATTTCCATATCTTAGGCCCATAAGCTTATATTAAGTTAGTTTGGCCCAATTTAAACCCCTAGGCCCATTGACACTCTTCGGCCTATGTCTTCACGCCTAAGGTCATCATCCTCAGCCCAACATCCATACTTTCGAGGTCCATTATAATCCCTCAAGCCCACATGCACGGCCCAATAAGATGATCCTCAAATTGGCCTAAAGCTCATTAACCATAATCATCCATTTACTACACTAATCACCTTATTTCATCCTCTAACAACCAAACACACATGCATACAACAAGCCTAGGCCACAATTAGGGGTAGAGCTTACCTACTAGGGGCTGGAATCAACGACGAAGGCGGCTTGGACTCCGGGCGGTTCGAGGCGGCAAAGTCAGCTTGCACACCTCTGCTTCAAACGGGATTTCAAAAAGATTTAGAACTCCGTTTGAGTTGATTTTTAGATCAAATGAAAGATAAGAGAAAGACGAAGATACTCACACTAGTTGGACTCAATCGGAGTAGCGATGCTCCCGGAATCGACGAAACATCGCGGACACAGAACACTGGAATTTCGGGCTGTGCAGGGGTCACGGTTTTGGCAAGGTTCGAGGGGGTTTCAGGGCTGATCTTGGAAACCACTTATATAACCTTGAAGCCCTTCATCTTGTGGTCGCGTGAGAGAAAACGGGGGTCGATTCGGGCCCCGGATGAGCCAGAACGAACGATTTCTTCCCAGACGCGCGCTGGAATCCGCCGCGACGGGATTGCTGCAGTCCACTTTGGGGAGCTGTTCCGGCAGCTCCGGTGGTTTCTCGGTGCGAGCCAGGTGGCGTTGGAACGGTCTTGAAGAGAATGAGAAAATGGAGGTGGTTTCGTGTCGTTTGGAATTTTGTAGAGAAGTTATGGCTTCTGGAAGACAGGTGGTGCAGCTGGCCGGTGGAGAGAAAAACCGAGAGGGAGAGAGCGAGAGAGAGCGATCTGGTCCGGGGTCTTTCGGGGTCCTCAAGCCACGAAAATGGAAGGCCTACCAAGGTGAGTGGAGGAAGATGACGGCCGACGGTGGCGGAGCGACGGCGGAACGGCGGCGGCAACGGGCGGAGTTCATGAGCGGCCGACGGGGAACAAGAGGAAGAAGAAGAAGAATGGAGAAGAAGAAGATGAAAGGAAGATGGTGGTCGGCCAAAAATGAGGGATGAGGGAAGAGAGAGAGAGAGATTATAAGATTATAATAGGATTTTCATAAAATTAATATAAGTTAGTGGTGTTAGGTTGAGGTAGGTTGTACTTGATATGACTGGATGAGACTTGATTGATGTGCATTGGGAATTGAGCCTTGATTTGATTGATGTGATTGATGTGACACTTGATTGATTTGACACTTGATTTGACTTGCCTCGATTTGCGTGCCAAATGCACCGATCGAGTCCCGAGCGCGAACGAACTTCTGACTGGATTTGGTTTCGTTCTATCGTACTCGCTCTCAAATAATCCTATTTGATCTAATTCTAAAGACTGAGCATTTTACCGGGGGCATTTCGGTAATTTTCCATTCATGTCTTGCTTCTCGACGTGCACCGGCTGTCTGCCCTTCGGGCGACATCTCTGAAACTGAATCCATTTCTCCATTGTGATTATCTTAGTAATTCGATTGTACACTGTCGGATTTCATTTCGTGGCAAATTCATTAAACACCGACTCCGTCGAAATCTCAGACCACAGGCGGCTGTTTGGGAAAATTTCCCAGGTAGCTATTCCCTTTTTGGTTAGTCGCCTCAAGTGGCCAACTTTGAGTGAGAATCAATCGGAGCGCATTTATGAATTATATCCATTCATTCCGAAATCCCGATAACTGGGTCGAATTTTCAGACTGTCACATGTGTAGCACAGCTGCGAGATCGAGAGAGTGATAACTCAACTCCTCTTTATGCTCCAGTTCCACATAAGGAACAGTACTTTTCTGGTAAGAAGCGAAATCCATTTCTCCGTGTACCATAGTCACCTTATTATTCACCACAAATCAAACTTTCTGATGTAAACTCGAAGGCACATCACTACCTATGTGGATTCATGGTCTTCCTAGTAGAAAATCAAATGCACTAAGCAAATCCATAACTTGAAATTCAATAGAGAACTTAACCGGCCCAATGAACACATCCAACTCAATTTCCTCACGACGGCCTTTCTCGTTCCATCGAATGCTTGGATTGTCTCCTTAGAGGTATGGATCAACTCCTCATTTATGCCCAAATTCCTCAACATGGCCAGTGGACATATAATAAATGCAAATCCATTGTCCGCTAACACATGAGGTGCTTGCCATGGCATCTCATGGATATATATAAGGCCTTGTTATGAGCCCACCCATCTACAGGGTTTGTCCTCATCCGAAAAATATATTTGATCTTTAAGCAAATCAAACCAATAAAGTCCTTGAGCTGCATCTCATTAATGGCCCTAGGCACACGGACCTCATTTAGCAACTTTAACATGGCATTCTTGTGCTTCTCAGAATTAATGAAAAGATCCAACAACGAGATCTAGGCTGGATTTTCCTCAATTGCTATATCACCTCAAATTCGCTTGCCTTGATGATAGACAACATCTTTTTCGCGTCTCTCTTTCATTATCTCTCTTTTCTCAGGTTCACCCTCTCTAAGTGCGTAACATCTCCCCAATCGCATTTTGACATCTCTCTCATTTGTACCGTAGTCTCAGGGTATTGCTTTAGAATCATAATTTTCTGGCAATGGGATCTTTATCACAACTATCTTGACTTTTTCACTCTAATCCATGTCAGTATCACCCAATTCAATGTTAGATAGTGCTATTTCCAGATGCTGATGGGATCATTCTCAACTTTGCTCCACCTATTGACACCTAATTTTTTGTCATTATATTTTTGAAAAATTCATAAAAAAAATTACAAGAATTCATAAAATTGCAAAATCAACTTTGAAAACCTTGATCAAGTCTAAGGAACCTTTTTAAATAAATCTTTTTCCATTTTTTTTCCATTTTTTTAATGTTTAAAAAAAGGAAAATACTTGAAAAATCACAAAAAATAGCATTTGAGGAAAAAAATGCAAAAAAAAGCCACTATTTTTATTTAATTCTCTATTCATTTTGGCTAGAGAAAATTTAGAAAAATTGATTCAGGGTTGTGGGTTCCTTCATTGAGCATAATCTTGAATTAACCCAAACAAAAAATGCATTTTAGCCTTTAAAATTTCCATTCTTACATTTTTGGAGTTGTGACATCATACTCCATTACCAAAAATTACTTTTCTATCCAAAAGCTTGACAAACTACTGAATTTGGCCAAAAGGACTAAACTGCATAGAAATTTTGCAATTTAGTCCCTTATTATGATCAAAATGAAATTAAGCTTTTTTCGGATACTAAATTGAAATATAAGCCTGTCATCCCATAGTTTTTTGACCTTCTAAATATCCATGGCCTCCATTTGATCTCCATTTAGGGTTTGGATTTGCCAAAATTAAATCTCAAGTCTAAATTAAAATTTGGGTTTTTGTATAATTTTGCTCAAACATTTCACACAAATCATGTTTTCCAATAGAATTCATGCTTGCACATTCTATCTTGCCCTATTTAAATGGAATGTCTCTCTTAGTTATGTTACACCTTGACCTGAGTCCCCACATTCACTCTTCTCAGTTCGAAAGCCAAGAAGTTAGCTTTGCTAACACAACATTAGGGCCGTCCCCTTCATTTTATGCTGACCCCAACCTAGGCTGGTTGTGTCTAGGCTTTGGCCTTACCAACCTTTCGTTTTTCCCCCTTCTTTGCCAAACTTGCCTTCTCTTCTTGTTAGGTCCTAATGTCCGCTCTTCAGATGGTGAAAGAGACATTTCCCAATTGAAGGCTTTCACTTCTATGTCATTCCATCAAGGAAAAAAATTCCTAAAGCTTCAAAATTAATCCACCTTCCTTTCAGCTAGTAGAAATCCAAATCTCCCTCCTCAAAGCAGATAGCGGCCTTTTGCAAAAAGATAAAAGGAGGAAACTCAGTAAGATGTCAGAGAAGCAAAATATATGAGATCACAAATGTAGATTATTCGAGGCTAAGTATGAATTGAGAAAAAAGCTTTATAAAGCCTTGTGTAAAGATCCCGATCTTCCTAGTGATATGCAAGGCAAACATCATTCTAACATAATCGGAAAATGGACACAAAAACAAAAGTCCATAATGTCCTCCTTAGTAGCATAAATAGAGCAATCTATGACTTAAAACACCCCCAATTTCTTTAGTATGTCAAGGCTAGCAAATTTCCTATGGCAAACAAGAAGACTATGACTTCAACTAGAATATACATATCCATTTATTTCATTGTTTGGAGGACTAAAAATGGCTTTCCTAAAGAAAATAAAAGAGGTCAGGGGAGAAGAAAGATATGACTAAGAGCCACAGCTTCATACTGACTAACCAAGCAGCCAATTCCGTTTTCATCCATAATAAATAAGTAAAAAGACGATGTGGGTGAACCGGGTTACTTACGATCTCTCCTTATAATATTTCGATTGAGTTCTCTTTCCCTATCTTCTTTTTGCAAGTGCAGATGAAGGAATCTCACATCTCCTTGATTGAAGAGTGGTGAGGCCAGGTGAAAAAATCATATGCACAAGACAAGCATCTAACATCAACCAAACTTACTCTTTAAGAATTAGGTGAGTGAAAGGTCAAGAGCTCAATCAAAACTACCTACACTAGCCTCTCTTAAGATTTTTTCTACTTTCCTCCATCTGTTGGTTGGTTTAGCAACCAAAAGAATATTCTACCCTTATGCAACAACTCAAAAAGTTTATTCCTGCTGATAAATAGATGATCAACATTTTGAAGTATCTCAAGGACTGACCTAATGTTTTTCTCTGTCCTCTTCTCAACCACGGCATGCCAGGACCTAAAGCTTAGAGGATAACCCATTTTTCCATTCAAGAAGCACCTAATCAATGGTTGAAAGCTTCAAAGAGCACTATTAGCCAGTGAGGTGTAGAGGAGTTGATAATGATGATTGGAATTTCCCAAACATTCGGCTCACTTTGAAGAGATTGTGTCGCCCATGGCTCTACACCCTAATAATTCAATTGTTAGGTAAGAAGAAAGGGTAGAATTTCCAATTAAAGATTAAATAAGATGTGGGCTCCTAATGGTCATATAGCTCTCCGTGAGGGCGAACTCCACCTATTTTTGAGCTATTGGCTTAGGCGATTAGCAAATCAATCTCTTTCTCACTCCCCTTTTGGGCATCGGCTTTGAAATGATGGTAAGGCAAGCTATATGTATCTAGGTAGAAGTAGACCTCGAGCTCTAAGGCAATAAGGGATAGTACAAGTTTGGAACCATAACCCAAAGGGAACTATAATAATTGACATTCCTTTATATCATTTGTTCCTAGATAGCTATGGTCTTCCAAGATACATATGGAAGATTGCAAAGCCTGCTCCCTTTATGTGTAATGGGAGGTGAGGCTGTTGAAGGCAATGATAATTAGTTAGGTAGTCAAGCTCTACCCTTTCTTCTTACCTAACAATATACCTAAGAAGGGTTGTGGTTAGGTAGACTGCTCCACATCTTACTATACAATATACCTAAGAACCTAGTATATTGAAACTCCAAATTATATGATCCTTTATGACATGAAAATTCTCGTTCCTGAGAGATGTAGCAGAAGAAGAACCATAACCTGAGAGATTGGCTTTTGGGCCTAACTTTCACTACTTTCAATAGCTAGCTTTAACACTCCCTATCTTAGTTGATCCATAGCTTGAACAAGGCAGCTGCACTGGGATACTTAGAAAGAAGTAAATCATATCCACAAGTGGCGTCTAAAGAACAGGACAATCTATACTATCTTTCTCAACTTTCGAAAGAGTCACATCAAGCTAAGTTCAATTTGTGATTTAATTTCACAAATTCTTAATGTTTTTTATCAATTGGTCAATTTTTTATTAATCGAGTCTGTCAGGTTGGGCAAGATCCAACCCAATGACCCGATCGTAACCCATCTTCTTCCTCACACGGCTTCAAATTGGTCAACACAGGTTCCGGACATGATCGGAGGAGCTTAGAGAGGGGTTTTATCTGCCGCCTCACCCTACATCTATCAAGACCAATTTTGAGGCTAATGGTTACTGGAGCTAATTTGGCGAGCTTGGTCAATTCCTTAACAGTTCACAAAGTCAACGCAAACATAAACCATGTAGATTTGCCATCTATTTTAGCCCCACGAAGAATCTAACAGCATTGGATGGAATGGCTAAAGTTTCCTCGTCGTCGAGGTGCCAAAATACATGTGATTGCATGTGAGTTCAAGTCGGTGGTGAGCTCTCGCATGCGAAATTCTGTTCAAAGCTAGAAACAAAATCTCTCATGCATTTTGATATAAAAAAGAAGAGGTTCATTCATGCTCAACAGACTAGAGAGAGAGACAAAAAAGAGGAGAGAGAGCAGCTCTGCAAGGGTTTCTACTAGCCCGACCATTGAAAGAAGTTCCCAAGACATCGTGAAATTCGTCAAAGCAAACCAGAGAGAATAGAAGCTCCAAATCGATTCCCTTAGCTTCATGAGGTGCCTTAGATCGATGCCAACACATTAGATCAACTCCAGCATCTCGAAAAAGGTAAACTCCATTTCCAGGCTCGAGCTCGGCCTCACATGGCATCTCGTGATTCAGAGCATATTTTTGCATCACTTTCATTCTAAATGACACTAAGATCATCCTTAACCTAGCTTCCCTATTTGATTGCATTGATTTCCCAAACTACCATGGCTAAACTTCAAAAACACCCCGAACCTATTATTGAGCTCGT
>JAGVVM010021966.1:0-25691 GCA_019149425.1 Psidium friedrichsthalianum
AAATACATCCCCTCCCCCTCCCCTTCCCACCTTCTACACATGAAAATGGACTGCATTACAACATATGCTACTTTGACCAATGATTAGAGATTAAGGGTGTGTTTCAATGAGAAATGCGAAAGCAGAATTTAAAATTGTAAGAATAATACAATGAGAAAAAAAAAAATTTCCTTATCTACCAGCCGCTTGAGATACTTAGAGAAATACTAATCTAGTGGGTTGCTTAAAAACCTTTGCTTTGCCCTTCCATGCACTAGAGCCAACAAGGAGATATCTCTGCCTCATTGGCTAATATCTCAGCCTCAATCTCAGCGTCCATGATAGCTCTTTATGGTGAAGTCATGACTAGACTCACCTGCATAACGTAGACCAGTTCAATGTTCATAAGTATCCAGTCAAAGAGGCTCGCGAATTCCTCAACCATGCTTCCCCAGACCTCCTCAAGGAATAAAACCATAAGACAATAACATCTTTCAGGTGCTAGAGTGTATCTAGAAGGCATGAGAGAAATCATTTTGGTTCTAGGAGGCGTGTGCAGCACAGCTACTAGATCGAGAGAGTGATAACTCAACTCCTCTTTATGCTCCAGTTCCACATAAGGAACAGTACTTTTCTGGTAAGAATGAAATCCATTTCTCCGTGTACCATAGTCACCTTATTTCACCACAAATCAAACTTTCTGATGTAAACTCGAAGGCACATCACTACCTATGTGGATTCATGGTCTTCCTAGTAGAAAATCAAATGCACTAAGCAAATCCATAACTTGAAATTCAATAGAGAACTTAACCGGCCCAATGAACACATCCAACTCAATTTCCCTCACGACGGTCCTTCTCGTTCCATCGAATGCTTGGATTGTCTCCTTAGAGGTATGGATCAACTCCTCATTTATGCCCAAATTCCTCAACATGGCCAGTGGACATATAATAAATGCAAATCCATTGTCCGCTAACACATGAGGTGCTTGCCATGGCATCTCATGGATATATATAAGGCCTTGTTATGAGCCCACCCATCTACAGGGTTTGTCCTCATCTGAAAAATATATTTGATCTTTAAGCAGAATCAAACCAATAAAGTCCTTGAGCTGCATCTCATTAATGGCCCTAGGCACACGGACCTCATTTAGCAACTTTAACATGGCATTCTTGTGCTTCTCAGAATTAATGAAAAGATCCAACAACGAGATCTAGGCTGGATTTTCCTCAATTGCTATATCACCTCAAATTCGCTTGCCTTGATGATAGACAACATCTTTTCGCTTCTCTTTCTTTATCTCTCTTTTCTCAGGTTCACCCTCTCTAAGTGCGTAACATCTCCCCAATCGCATTTTGACATCTCTCTCATTTGTACCGTAGTCTCAGGGTATTGCTTTAGAATCATAATTTTCTGGCGATGGGATCTTTATCACAACTATCTTGACTTTTTCACTCTAACCATGTCAGTATCACCCAATTCAATGTTAGATAGTGCTATTTCTAGATGCCGAGGGATCATTCTCAACTTTGCTCCACCTATTGACACCGATTTTTTTTGTCATTATATTTTTGAAAAATTCATAAAAAAAATTTACAAGAATCATAAAATTGCAAAATCAACTTTGAAAACTTGATCAAGTCTAAGGAACCTTTTGTAAATAAATCTTTTTCCATATTTTTTTTCATTTTTTTAATGTTTAAAAAAATAGGAAAATACTTGAAAAATCACAAAAAATAGCATTTGAGGGAAAAAATGCAAAAAAAAAGCCACTATTTTTATTTTAATTCTCTATTCATTTTGGCTAGAGAAAATTTAGAAAAATTGATTCAGGGTTGTGGGTTCCTTCATTGAGCATAATCTTGAATTAACCCAAAAAAAAATGCATTTTAGCCCTTTAAAATTTCCATTCTTACATTTTTGGAGTTGTGACATCATACTCCATTACCAAAAATTACTTTTCCATCCAAAAGCTTGACAAATTGCTCAATTTGGCCAAAAGGACTAAACTGCATAGAAATTTTACAATTTAGTCCCTTATTATGATCAAAATGAAATTAAGCTTTTTTCGGATACTAAATTGAAAATATAAGCCTGTCATCCCATAGTTTTTTGTATAATTTTGCTCAAACATTTCACACAAATCATGTTTTCCAATAGAATTCATGCTTGCACATTCTATCTTGCCCTATTTAAATGGAATGGCTCTCTTAGTTATGTTACACCTTGACCTGAGTCCCCACATTCGCTCTTCTCAGTTCGAAAGCCAAGAAGTTAGCTTTGCTAACACAACATTAGGGCCGTCCCCTTCATTTTATACTGACCCCAGCCTAGGCTGGTTGTGTCTAGGCTTCGGCCTTACCAACCTTTCGTTTTTCCCCCTTCTTTGTCAAACTTGCCTTCTCTTCTTGTTAGGTCCTAACATCCGCTCTTCAGATGGTGAAACAGACATTTCCCAATTGAAGGCTTTCACTTCTATGTCATTCCATCAAGGAAAAAAATTCCTAAAGCTTCAAAGTTAATCCACCTTCCTTTCAGCTAGTAGAAATCCAAATCTCCCTCCTCAAAGCAGATAGCGGCCTTTTGCAAAAAGATAAAAGGAGGAAACTCAGTAAGATGTTGGAGAAGCAAAATATATGAGATCACAAATGTAGATTATTCGAGGCTAAGTATGAATTGAGAAAAAAGCTTTATAAAGCCTTGTGTAAAGATCCCAATCTTCCTAGTGATATGCAAGGCAAACATCATTCTAACATAATCGGAAAATGGACACAAAAACAAAAGTCCATAATGTCCTCCTTAGTAGCATAAATAGATCAATCTAAGACTTAAAACACCCCCCGATTTCTTTAGTCTGTCAAGGCTAGCAAATTTCCTATGGCAAACAAGAAGACTATAACTTCAACTAGAATATACATATCCATTTATTTCATTGTTTGGAGGACTAAAAATGGCTTTCCTAAAGAAAATAAAAGAGGTCAGAGGAGAAGAAAGATATGACTAAGAGCCACAGCTTCATACTGACTAGCCAAGCAGCCAATTTCGTCTTCATCCATAATAAATAAGTAAAAAGACGATGTGGGTGAACCGGGTTACTTACGATCTCTCCTTATAATATTTCGATTGAGTTCTCTTTCCCTATCTTCTTTTTGCAAGTGCAGATGAAGAAATCGCACCTCTCCTTGATTGAAGAGTGGTGAGGCCCGGTGAAAAAATCGTATGCACAAGACAAGCATCTAACATCAACCAAAGTTACTCTTTAAGAATTAGGTGAGTGAAAGGTCAAGAGCTCAATCAAAACTACCTACACTAGCCTCTCTTAAGATTTTTTCTACTTTCCTCCATCTGTTGGTTGGTTTAGCAACCAAAAGAGTATTCTACCCTTATGCAACAATTCAAAAAGTTTATTCCTGCTGATAAATAGATGATCAGCATTTTGAAGTATCTCAAGGACTGACCTAATGTTTTTCTTTGTCCTCTTCTCAACCACGGCATGCCAGGACCTAAAGCTTAGAGGATAACCCATTTTTCCATTGAAGAAGCACCTAATCAATGGTTGAAAGCTTCAAAGAGCACTATTAGCCAATGAGGTGTAGAGGGAGTTGATAATGATGATTGGAATTTCCCAAACATTCGGTTCACTTTGAAGAGATTGTGTTGCCCATGGCTTTACACCCTAATAATTCAATTGTTAGGTAAGAAGAAAGGGTAGAATTTCCAAATTAAGAGATTAAATCAGATGTGGGCTCCTAATGGTCATATAGCTCTCCGTGAGGGCGAACTCCACCTATTTTTGAGCTATTGGCTTAGGCGATTAGCAAATCAATCTCTTTCTCACTCCCCTTTTGGGGCATCGGCTTTGAAATGATGGTAAGGCAAGCTATATGTATCTAGGTAGAAGTAGACCTCGAGCTCTAAGGCAATAAGGGATAGTACAAGTTTGGAACCATAACCCAAAGGGAACTATAAGCCCATTGGACATTCCTTTATATCATTTGTTCCTAGATAGCTATGGTCTTCCAAGATACATATGGAAGATTGCAAAGCCTGCTCCCTTTATGTGTAATGGGAGGTGAGGCTGTTGAAGGCAATGATAATTAGTTAGGTAGTCAAGCTCTACCCTTTCTTCTTACCTAACAATATACCTAAGAAGGGTTGTGGTTAGGTAGACTGCTCCACATCTTACTATACAATATACCTAAGAACCTAGTATATTGAAACTCCAAATTATATGATCCTTTATGACATGAAAATTCTCGTTCCTGAGATGATGTAGCAGAAGAACCATAACCTGAGAGATTGGCTTTTGGGCCTAACTTTCACTACTTTCAATAGCTAGCTTTAACACTCCCTATCTTAGTTGATCCATAGCTTGAACAAGGCAGCTGCACTGGGATACTTAGAAAGAAGTAAATCATATCCACAAGTGGCGTCTAAAGAACAGGACAATCTATACTATCTTTCTCAACTTTCGAAAGAGTCACATCAAGCTAAGTTCAATTTGTGATTTAATTTCACAAATTCTTAATGTTTTTTATCAATTGGTCAATTTTTTATTAATCGAGTCTGTCAGGTTGGGCAAGATCCAACCCAATGACCCGATCGTAACCCATCTTCTTCCTCACACGGCTTCAAATTGGTCAACACAGGTTCCGGACATGATCGGAGGAGCTTAGAGAGGGGTTTTATCTGCCGCCTCACCCTACATCTATCAAGACCAATTTTGAGGCTAATGGTTACTGGAGCTAATTTGGCGAGCTTGGTCAATTCCTTAACAGTTCACAAAGTCAACGCAAACATAAACCATGTAGATTTGCCATCTATTTTAGCCCCACGAAGAATCTAACAGCATTGGATGGAATTGCTAAAGTTTCCTCGTCGTCGAGGTGCCAAAATACATGTGATTGCATGTGAGTTCAAGTCGGTGGTGAGCTCTCGCATGCGAAATTCTGTTCAAAGCTAGAAACAAAATCTCTCATGCATTTTGATATAAAAAAGAAGAGGTTCATTCATGCTCAACAGACTAGAGAGAGAGACAAAAAAGAGGAGAGAGAGCAGCTCTGCAAGGGTTTCTACTAGCCCGACCATTGAAAGAAGTTCCCAAGACATCGTGAAATTCGTCAAAGCAAACCAGAGAGAATAGAAGCTCCAAATCGATTCCCTTAGCTTCATGAGGTGCCTTAGATCGATGCCAACACATTAGATCAACTCCAGCATCTCGAAAAAGGTAAACTCCATTTCCAGGCTCGAGCTCGGCCTCACATGGCATCTCGTGATTCAGAGCATATTTTTGCATCACTTTCATTCTAAATGACACTAAGATCATCCTTAACCTAGCTTCCCTATTTGATTGCATTGATTTCCCAAACTACCATGGCTAAACTTCAAAACACCCCGAACCTGTATTGAGCTCGTGAGCAAATCCTGGCTATCTACAAGTCAATTAGGACCTCAAGTAGGTCTTCTAGACTCCATATGATACTATTATGTGATTCTTGGCTTTGGTTATGCTCTAGATTATGTATAAGCTTTGCTATCGATATACTACATGAGCTTCCACTAGGTAGATTGAACCGTTAGATCTAGCTAGATTTAGGATATGTTGATCTAAAGAGACGATCGACACAAAAATCAGGTCAATCGGTGAAGTTTTCATCATTGGATGATGTTGAGAAGCTCTTGGCTATCCATCCATTATCTTTTTCGACAAGGAGTTGACCAAGTTAATGGTTAAATGCGACGTCAACTCAGTTGGTTATAACAAGTTTTTAGATTATAAAAAATAATAATTGATCGAATGGTGGTAACGGTGTCACGTGTCCAAATTTTTTAAGAAAATAAAAAAATCATTTTTCATATTAGAAAACCATTTTTAAATATAAAAAATAAAATTTTGATTCGATGGTCGAGGATTAGCCAAGTCGTCTGATCGTGGGCATAGGATTTAGTATGTAGATCGAATGGTTGAGAGTTAGTCTCTCCATTCGATCTTGGCCATTGGTTTTAGTAGTATATCGATTGGACAAATAGGATTTGGTCCTCGTTTGATCTGAGCCGTGGATTTTGACATTTTGATTTGAGGGCTATGGCTTAGCCACATGGGTGAACTAGGATTATAGGATTAGATATTAGAATAAAAATTCTCAAAAGAATCTAGAAAAATTACAAAATAATAAACAAAATCTAAAAGTGTGTCATTTTAGACCCGAGTTGGATTCGCGATCTGGGTCGAGTCTTTCAGGTTGTGGGCTTGGTCAAATTGATCTGGTCTGAAAGTTTAAAAGATAATAATAAAAAAATAAAAAAAAATGTTAAAAAATCCAAAAAAGGAAAAATTCATAAAAAAAATAAAAATAAAAAATAAAAAATTCAAAAAAATAAAAAAAATCATGAAAAATGGCAAATGACTAAATTCAATTGGTTTGACCCATTTTCATTGACTTTGGTTCCCGAGACCTCAAAAATAACTATTTTGGCCTTCTAGACAATTTATCCCATTCTTTCCCAAACTACCCATGAACCTTAATGGTGCATTTTCTAAGCAGTTAGGGCTCTAATAGATATGCCATAGGATTCCTTAATTTGCATACCTTTCTTATTTGATTGTGATTGATAGGATAGTCACTCCCCGTCTACATGAATCCTTTATATGTTAGGTCTTACCTTACCCTGAGACATCGATATGAGATCCATAGTTAGAAAATCACTCAACTTAGGTACCAGAGGGCATCGACTAAAATAGTTGATGTAACTAAGTTCTCGAATCCTTTTCTCTAGCTTTCGTAGAACCGAACAGTCTATCCCAATCGCTCGGTACCGTTCGGTAGGGTCCCCAATCTCCGATGGCATGCACACATATCACATGTTACTTAACAGCACTAAGGTCGATCACATTTGGTAAAATTCCTTCCTGAGACAATTTGGTATAGACTTGAGAGGACCAGTACCTCGATCTCACTCGCCTTATTGAGTGAACGAGATCCCCCGGAATCCATTGACCCTAGATTCAATAAGAGGGTGCGATAAACTGATGACTCCTCTAGGGACTTGGTTTGCAAACCTTTAGAGGGCTTGAGCCAATTTAAAAAAGTTGAGTATTTTTCTGACATGTTTTCTACATATGCTCTTGAAGGTGAGGTAAGTCACCTAATTGAACATGTTAGATATTTCTGTAGATGGGAGTTATAAGTGGTGAAGTATATGCTGATATATTTTGTGTATACTATGGAGTTTGGGATTGTTTGTCTATTTTATAAAATTTTAAATTGCTACTTTGATATCAAATGTTGTGCATGATCTGGCATACTCTGAGAATCACGACACCCGCATACATAAGTGCCTAACCCAAACCATGGAACACCCTTTTAGGTCATCATAGATAGGGATTGGCATGCAAAGCTCTAGCCTTCGATTGCACTTGGGTTAACCATATTCAATCTCCCTAGCTCTCCGAATCGATAATTCTACCCACTTGATGTTTGATTGCGTTTGTGGGCGATTTATCGAATCGGATAGTGGGAGCCTTTTTAGGTGCATACCTTTCCCTTTTTGACTTTTAGAGTCAAACCCCCACTTATCTCATGCGCATGTGACATGGAAGGTTAATATACCTTCCAAAAAAAAAAACACAAAACACAAAACGGGTCCAGTTAGTAAGGTCTTCATACTTTAAACTTGTAATACATTTCTCATATATTTTAAATTGTACATCCCAAGTATGTCATGCATCATTTCAAAAATCATTGAAATGATTGATTTGAAAGCTATTTCTAGGATAAAAGAATGGTTTTCCTGAATCATTCTAGAGTCCCCGATATGTTCACTTGGAAGCGAAAGAGCATTCGATGTCACAACATCATTGAACTAGACTTATTTCAAGTACTTGGATTTGCCCATGGAAGGGAGCTCACTGGCCACAATCTACTCTACTCTAGGAATTCCCATATCACAATACATTTGAGCGAGATGGAGACAAGCCTCGATGTCAAGGAGTGGATAAAATTCAAGAAGTGAAGAAGTGTCACCACATTGAGAAAGCAAAAGCAAAAGCTTGGCATCATCTTGTGATAAAGAAGCCACATGCCACTAGAGTTGTGTAAAGAGGATCATTATCAAGGAAATTCAAACAACTCACCTTAGGGAAACATGAACATAAGGTCAACAAGATGAGTTCCACCATCCGCTCATTCTTAGATGAGGAATTCGCACCGATAAAATCGATCACCCTATCCAAATACAATTTATTGAAAATGTTATCTAGCGATTTCGAGATAGATTGATACATGTGCTAGTCTAGAGGAGCCCAATTTGGATTAGATAGCTTCAATCAAATTTGGAGCATCCTTAGTTTTATCACATCCATTTGACTTAGATTTCATTTCTAAACTTTAGATGATGGATTCCCCCCCACCCTCTTTACAATCCCTTTATCTTATCTCCTTAGATTCTAGTGGGTGAATGTGATATTGGTTTTCATTTTAATTATTTGAGAGATTCTAATCAATTGCATAATTGCTTTGGGAGAAATCTGATTTAAAACTCTTCATTTGATGTCTTTTGGTCATATAAGAGCATTTAATGAGTAAAGTACACTACAAGTGCCAAAACTTGTCCTTACCAAAAAAAAAAGTGCCAAAACTTGTGTATGACATTCACTTTAGCGCTAAAACTTTCAAAATGATTACTTAAGTGCCAATTTTTTTGAAAAATGATCACTTTAATCCCAAAAATTTCAAAATGATTACTTAGTGCTAATTTTTTCGAAAATAATCATTTAAGTGTCAATTTTTTAAAAAATGATCACTTCAGTGTCAATTTTGGATCACTAAATGTGGTATTGAAGTGATCATTTTTCAAGAAAATGACAACTGATCATTTTCTAAAAAAATTAGCACTTAAGTGATCATTTGAAAATTTTAGCACTGAAGTGATCATTTTTCTAAAAATTTGGCACTTAAGTGATTGTTTTGAAAGTTTTTTGGCAATTAAGTGACTGTTTGAAAATTTTGGCACTAAAGTGAGCATCATATACAAGTTTTATCACTATAGTGTACTTAAGCCAGCATTTAACCCCTATTTCACCAAAAAAAATATGAAATTGAATTAGCATATATATTCATAGCACTTACATCACATTGCCATTCATTTTGCATTATATTCCATGATAATTAACTTTAGGATGCTTTTTTCGTATATTTTAAACTAGATAGGAAAATTGGATAGCAAGATCATTTCAGTCCCACGTAAGGAAGTTTCAGCATGGTGGAACCGACTCAATCTAGCTAATCAGGCATATGTTGAGGAGCATTTGGGACACTTATTTGAGCTCATCAAAGTGGATTATCAACTCGCTCTTGTTCAAGCTTTGACAAGGTTTTGGGATCTAGAGATTTTAACCTTGACTTCAAGGGTTTAGAGATCACACCAACTCTCAATGAGTATAAGTAGATTTTGATGAGCATATTGTGCAGCCTCTCCTAGGAAAGAATTCCACTCACGTGCTATCCAAGTTTCTCCATCTCAAAACTTCTGAGATGAGAGAGGTTTACAAATCCAATTCCAGTATGTTTACCCTTTCATTCCTATATAACAATTACTCTTCTCTCCCAATTGATACCAACCATAGATCTGGTAAGGTGTTCATCCTGGCCTTCTTGGAATTTGTCTTATTCCCTACCTTTGGAACTACATTTGACCCTCCCATAGTTCATATTGCTCAACAAGCTTCTTATCATTAGAACTATTCCTACGTGATGTTGGCTGAGACCTTTCTTTCTCTAAATTGTTTCCAATCCATCGAGAGAGGCACTTTTCAAGCATCTAGTAGTCTTCTTCATATGTGTTCATTTCACATATCAAAACTTTCAATCTTCGAGTTGAAGTTACGAGATTAGTTGGCATGTTCATTCATTATGAATATGAGCTAATTCAATTTTATATTTCCTTTTGGTGAAATAAGGATTGAAAGCTCTTATTTGACTAAAAGATGTAAAATAAAGAGTTTTAAACCGGATTTCTCCCGAAAGAGTTATGCAATTGATTAGAATCATTCAAGTTATTGGAATGAAAGCTATTATCACCATCCACTAAAATTTCTAAAAAAACTCAAATAGTGCAAATACAATTTAAAAGATGCCAAATACAACCAGATCTAAAGAGATGAGATAGAAATGATCTCGACGAGGGAAATCCATTATCTAAAGTTCAGCAATGAAATCTAAGGCAAATTGATGTGATAAAAATTAAGGATGCCCCAAATTAGGTCCAAAGTCTTCTAATCCAAATTGGGCTCCTTTAGGCAAGCACATATATCCATCCATCTCGAAATCACTGGATGATGTCGCCAATAAGTTGTATCATGATAAGGTCGTTGGCTTCTTTGATGTAACCTCCTCATCTGAGGATGAGTAGATGGTAGAGCCCGTCTTGTTTACATTACGCTCATGCTTCCCTATGGTGGGTTATTTGAATTTCTTTAATAATGATCCTCTTAATACAACTCTTGTGATGCACAACTTCTTTATCATGAGAGGACGCTAGGCTCTTGTCTTTGCTCTCTCATTGCAATGACTCTTCTTTGCTTCTTGAATTTTGATCCACTCTCTAACTTCGCGGTTTGTCTCTATCCCGCTCAAATGTAATGCTACATGAGAATCCCTAGAATGGAGTAGATTGTGCCCGGTGAGCTCTCTCCCACCTTATCCCGATACGACTTATTAGTGATATCATTCAGCGATTCTAAGATGGACGGATACATGTGCCAGCCGAAGGAGCCCGATTTGGATTAGACAATTTAGACCTGATTTGGTGCATCCTTAATTTTTATTACATGCATTTGCTTTATACCATTTCTGAACTTAGATGATGGATTTCCCTCGTAAGGATCCATTTTATCCCAAATCTTTAGATCTGGTTGTATTATGGATCTTTAAGCTGTATTTGTGCTATTTTGAGTTTCTTTAGAGATTTTAGTGGATAGATGTGATAATGGCTTTCATCCCAATCACTTGAGTAATTTTAATCAATTGTATAATTCCTTTGCAAAAATATGACTTAAAACTCTTTATTTGACATCTTTTGGTCAAATAACAGCTTTTAACCCTTATTTCACCAAAAGAAAATATGAAATTGAATTAGCTCATATTAATAACATTTGCATCACAACCCTAGTCATGTTTCATTATAATCCGTGTAATTAACCCGAGGATGCTTTTCTGCATACTTTAAACTAGATAGGTAAATTGAATATAGATCATTCAATTCCATGTAAGGAACTCTCGGCAGGTGGAGTTGCTCAATTAGACAATCAAGCACACATTGAGGAGAATTTGGGACACATAATAGAGCTCATCAAGTGGATTAACAACTCACCCTCATTCATGCTTTGGCCAAGTTTGAGATTTAGAGACATCAACCTTTAACTTCAGGGGTTAGAGATCACACAAACTCTAGAGGAGTATAATGTTATTATTGGAGTGAATTTTGATGAACATATTGTGCAACCTCCCTTGGAAAAGTATTCACCTAAGCTCTTTCAAGTTCTCCATCTAAAAACTTCCAAGATGAGGGAGATCTTCATATCTAACTCTAGCAAGTTTACCCTTTCATTCATCTATAACAATTACTCTTCCCTCCCAATCGATACTGAGTATATAGGTCAAGTAGAGTAAGTCATTTTAGCCTTCTTTGCATTCATTGGAATCACTCATGCATGATCTTAGTTGAAACTTTTTTTTTTCCTAAACCATTTTTGATCCATCAAAAAAGGCACATTTCAAACAACTAACGGTCTTCTTCATATGTGGTTCATCTCACACATTCAAACTTTCAGTTTCATATTGGTGTTAAAAAATCAGCTGACATGTTCATGCACTTGGATCCTTCATAAAATGCCAATCATTTATTCCAAATTATCCTTTAAGAAATTGTTTGAATTGCTTGAAGATTTGGACCCCAAGACAACTATGATGGTGCTTAACTGGCTAAGGATATTAGAGGCCCACATCACTGGGATAATGGAAATCCCATCCCATCGTGGGGTTGCACAAGTGGAGTTATTTATTATCCAATCAGAGTTACTGAGGTAGTTTGATATATAGAAGTCCCACTAGGAGTATTTCCGGATTTTCGCTTTTGATTCTGCCACGAGATGAGCTCACCAAGGAGATTGAGGCAGTCTATCAGGCTAAGATCATTCTCATAATCCATGCTTAAAGAGTTCTCCCTTTGCAACAAGTGGAATGGCTTGATCATCTTGATGAGGAGATGAATATACGCCACGCGTCCAAGGAGTACATCAAGTTAGCAAGGAACATCAGCAATCCTTAGTGAGCCATATGTACCTGATTATATTGTTCCACATTAGCTTGGAGTGGAGCTGTATGTACCTAACGATATAGGGCCATTACCTCTCAAGGAAGATGAAGATCTTCTTTGTGGGACTTAGAAGATCAAAGGACATTAAAGATAACTTAGATCCTAAACGTCCCTAGATTGGATAAATGATTTTGCACATCTAGTTTAATAGGTGAATGTTGCAGTTTAAGTCAATTTAAACATCTTTGAAGACATTCTAGTTATATTGAACTCATTTCATTTTCATCTATGCACATTCAACATGTCTTTCTTGATCTAGCAAAAAACCAATTATCACTAATTATATTCCTCCTTGATAGCATGCTCATTTGCGATAAATGAGGAGAAAAACCAATCACATGAGGCTAGGCTCATGAATGAGCCTTTCTTTCCATTAACCTATATGGATATGATATTAAGGAGGTTTTAAGATTCTAAATCGTCTTTATTCATCACCATGGTTCTGACTTACTATCTGAAAAACATGTGGTAACTTTCAATCAGGAGGACTCATAGTAAGATAAGACTATTAAAAATGGAGCATGAGGGACTAGATCCTAGGGTGGTCAGCCTACACAAATGAACATGGTAGCTACCATGGTTGCTAAGATAAAGGCAATGATGATCGCCAACTAAGGGTAATACCCAACATCATCGGAGTCTAATTAAACTACACACCCGAGTCGTTTATCGACTCGGAGGTTAATCAGACACACAATATCAGACTTTTACACACATTATCAAGGTCATAGAGCACCATAAATAGGCCATGAGAGAGAAGCGCGTGCCGAAGCCAGCCTTTAAACGCCATTACCCTGCTAAAAGAGAACGGGATAATTCAGGAGACATCTCTTTTATCCCTAACCCACCAAGGCCAAAAAAATTCCTAGACTCCACCTCAATCTAGGTTGGCATATTGTGGTTAGCCCATAAGAAGTTTGAAGCTAAGAAGAAGGCTCCATGGATTTTTACACCATTGCCTCATCCAAGTCTATTGCTAATGATGCTATTGAAAGGGCGGTTGGTCGCTAAAGAGCCTCCAAGATCTAATCGGCCTAGATTCCTGGGTTTAATGAGACCCAATCGTATGCCTATCATATGGGTGAGAAGGGGCATAACGTGGGTAATTGTCTCACACTTACGTACAAAGTGCAAGCATCGATAGATGGAAGGATACTGGAATTCGACAATACAAAGCTGAATGTGCAACAAAATTCTCTATCGAAGCATAAGGAGGTGAACACTATTTGGGATGAGAATGACGCTGATAGCCTAGAGTTCATGGTAGACTTGACAAAGCTACAAAAAATGTTGGAACTAGCTTCTACATATCCCGTTGAAAGGGAGGCCTCAAGAGAGGAGAAGATGCACTATCTAGCGAAATTGATAGCTTTGGAAATTATCGACCAAGTCAATGGCTCCATGATAGATAGTACCCATTTGACAATTGATTTGTCCTCTGATGAGTTTAAACTGGAAACTAATAATGGGAACTCATGGAGGATCTCCTTTGAGTATGCACTAAGTAGCAATCATATCACAAAAGAAATCGAAAAATAACTAAATGAAGATGAAGTTCCTCACAAGAAAGCTCATTAAGCCAACAAGAGATTTTTGCAATAAACCCTAAAAAAGGTAACATTGTTGATACATCGGGTCAGACAGTAGAGGTTATAACTTTTACATGCTTTAATTAGTTCCTATGACTTTCTTTATCAAGTCTGAAGATATTGTCCTTGACGATTGGGACGGCATGGACAATCCCATTGAAGATGAATAGGTCTATGCAATTGATGAGGATATTCCTGATCACAACACTCTCACGAAGGAGAAGGGGAATCCTGAAACCCATGATCGGCTCGTCGTTATGGAAAGGAATATGGATCATTTAGTTTCGATGATATATGAGCTATCTAGAATAGTGACCAATATTAATGTCCCATATGCAGAAAAAAGTTACTAGATGTTAGAGTTGATGAGAATGATTAAATGGCAAAGCTATAGGTTGACCAACTTGGAAGGATAGTGTAAGGACTTAGCCAACATAGTATCAAAATTAAAAGAAATCATCATTTGGGAAGAGGTATAACACCCCATCG
Organism: Psidium friedrichsthalianum; assembly: GCA_019149425.1. Taxonomy (NCBI): domain Eukaryota; kingdom Viridiplantae; phylum Streptophyta; class Magnoliopsida; order Myrtales; family Myrtaceae; genus Psidium; species Psidium friedrichsthalianum. The sequence continues at coordinate 14,433 of JAGVVM010021966.1, forward strand.
GATTGATCAGTTGGTAATATTTCGGCAAAAGTTTGATGGTATCGATTGCCTTTGGATCATATCTCGTATTACTTCCACAAATGATCAGCTCCCACGAAAGATGATCAAATTCTTATCAACAACTTCGAGCGCAATCTGATAGGCCCAACTTGATATTAGTGTCGATCAATTGTCCTAGACTGGATTCTTAATTGGTAGGATTTCTCAGAGTATTTTATGTGGCAGTTTGAGGCTAATCAAAAAGTTCACCATCAATAAATACGATTTAGCTCTCGTTATTATGGATGAAGGCGAGGAGTTCAAGGTGTTTGCACACCAATAGAAGCTACAAGCTAAGGTGCTTATACCCCCTTTGACTAAAAGGAAGCTAGTAGAGTACTTCTTAAAGGCTCTTTCCCAGAAATACTTCAACTGTATGCATGTGTATGTTAGGTGTATGCCCTAAAGCAATCATGCGATGATTGTATTTGGCTATTTTACTATGCTTTCACTCACATAATGGCAAGACATGTCTATTTATTTTGTCCCATAGCTCTAAATGAATGAAGTCTAAATGATTAATTGTGGTTGATCCTAGTCTCAGACTTCAATAATATGTGTGACAGGTCTTAGTTAAACACGATCTTTAAACTACTCCCAGTCAATGGATCATCGAGTGGACGCCAATAATCCTATTGAGACCAGTATATTCGCAACCTTGCCATTCAACATTGGATGTTTGATAGGGATAACGAGTTACAAGTCATCGAACATTAGATGTCTAAGTTGAAATATAGGTGTTCGTATCGAACAAGTTCGATTGAATTTACTGAACGTGACACATAATGAACGATTAGTAAGCATGAAAGCTTTGCACGGGGTGAACATCTAATCGTTCAAGCTTTGGTCAAGTATAAAGATTCTTAGACCTGAGGCACGATACTTGCTTATATGTCAAGTGGCTATTGTTCACAAGTGAGCATATTGGCAGGTCGTCGATCTGCCTCTGTACTTAATGGTCATGGTTCATTCGCATACAAAATCACAGGCGTACGCAACAATAAGATCCATCTCCTCGTTTAAGTATAAGGTTGATATCCTATGCTATCTATTTGTGATAGTGCATAGAAAATCCTCAGCCAGGGTTAATGAGAATGTCTCATGTATATGCATGTTAGATAGATTGATACATATGATCGAATTGGTGGCTTGACTATAATCCATAACCTTTGTTCGATGGGGACATAGTTAAGACAGAACAATCGAATTACATTGTAAACCAAAGTTGATAGGTTCATTATGTTCCTACAATATTTACACTATCTGGGTACCATGATATATTGCTAGATATCACTCATGGCTTGTAAGACCCAAAGATTGATTAGGGACAATCAATCCTCTTGGTGATACTAATTAGTTAATATATGTCTTACTGCCAGCTCAGTGGTGAACCTAAGGATGTAACACACCATAACCAATCTCTGACGACATTGAAATGGAAGACAGAATTGTAAAGGTATTTGTAATTACGACTATAGAGATAGTTAAGAGAAATTAGATCAAATAGGATTTGATTCTAATTTCTAAACCACGAATGGTTAAGCATGCAATGCAAGCGCAACATAAGCATGACATCATACTGACGTAACATTTGCACGAATCACGAAAGGATAAGGGATAAGATTTCTTATCCAATAAAAGTCAAAGTATAAGGTTTGTTATCAATTAAACGAAGTGAGAAATAGGTGAAGACAAATGAAACAAACTGTGGAATCACCTGAGGCAAGCGAGGCTAGTGGCGCCACTACCTTTGACTTGGTCAAAGGCGGCGGACTAGCCACTGCCCCCCAAAATCACCCTAAGCTAGGGTAGTTTAAGGGGTTGGGGACTAAAGGGAAAACATATCTTTCCCTCTTGTTTTTAGTATATTTTACATGAGTTTCATGTAATTTTTTCTCGTGCACATGCAAGAATTTTTCTTACCGCGAAATAGTTCAGGCTTGTGAGTTGCTCGTGGTTGAAGTTCAAGCCTAGATCACCACCTTCTCAAGCATCACTAGCACAATCAAGGGGTGAGAGTTGAGAGCTCCGTCTTCAGCCGGCTCATGATTGGTGGTGTGTCAGAACTAGAGGCTCGACGTTTCAAAGCTCAAGAACATAAGAAATCAAGTTGGTTCAAGCATACACCTTGAGGAAAACCTCGAATCCTCTTAACGCATGATTTAGTTTTTGATTAAAATGCATGAATAGTCCCTAAGGTGATCCACGTACGAGTTATGTATTTATTCTGCTGCACCACTCTGTAATTGACAAAAATGTTTCGTCATTGCCCGTACGAACCTAATAGTGTATGTCTTTTGAGCATCTAATGAGCATTGGTATGAGGCATGAAGGTGTCCTTCAAAAGACTGGTAGAAATGGAGGAAGTCATGATCAAGCTAATGTCACTTCTAAAATGGTCTTGATGAGAGATTGCCCATAGTGGAATGATTTTTTTCCCTTCGACCGTATTTGCAAGTATGTCACACGTGAGACCGTATAGTAGCTATAATTCTAAGGATATAGACGAAGATGAGTTAATTGGGATGGTAGAGTCAAAGATTCCCTTTGTGATCAAACTGGACCAAGTGGACAGCTAGGAGGAAGCTAAAAGTAGCCCCATTGAGAATTTGGTAATAGCTCTGTCCAACTTTGAATTGGGTGATACCAAGGTGGAGCAAAATGAAAAGGTTGAGACCGTCATGATAAAGGTCTTACCACTAGAGGTTTATGATTCTAAAGCAATACCCTAGGATTATGATCAAATGAGATAAATGTCGTTATGAGATCTGAGTGATGTTACACACCTAGAGAAGGCAAACCCGAGAAAAGGGCAGTCATGAAAGAAGATGTTGAAAAGATGTTATCTATCATCAAGAGAAGTGAGTTCGAGGTGATAGAGTAATTAAGGAAAATTCCAGCCCAAATATAATTATTGGATCTCTTCATTAACTGGGAGAGCACAAAAAGGCATTACTGAAGGTGCTAAATGAGTTCCACATACCTGAAACCATTAATGAGACGTAGTTAGGAGATTTCGTCGAATCTATTCTACTAAAAGATCAAATATCTTTTTTGGATGAGGATTTCCCCATAGAATGGTGGGCTTATAACAAAGCCCTATACATATCCGTGAGATGTCATGGTAAGCAGGTGTCTTATGTATTAGTGAGCAACGGATCTGCATTCAACATATGCCTCTTGGCCACATTAAGAAATTTGGGCATAAGTGAAGAATTAATCCACATCTCTAAGGCGACCATCCAAGCATTTGACGGAATGAGAAAGACCGTTGTGGGAGAAGTTGAGCTAGATGTCTTTATTGGGCTAGTCAAGTTCTCTATTGAATTTCAAGTTATGGATCTCTCTAGTGCCTTTGGTTTTCCGCTAGAAAGGCCGTGGATCCACACAGCCGACACTGTACCTTCAACCTTTCATCATAAGGTCCAACTTGTAGTAGATGGCAAGATAATTACAGTGCATAGAGAGATGGATTTTGCTTCTTAACATAAAAGTGTGGTTCCTTATATGGAACCAAAATGGAAAGAGTGTTTAAACCTAATCTTTGATTAGTCCTTTTTAGAAAAATCTTAGAAACCCATAAAAAAAAATTCATAAAATTAGAAAATCAGCTTTGGAAGCCTTGGCCAAGCCCATGGAACCATTTTGAATAAAAAATAATTTTTCATATTTTCAATATTTTTTAGCATTTTATTTTAGAAAATTCAAAAAAAATCCATAAAAATTCCCAAAATTGGAAAATCAAATTTGGAAGCCTTGGCCAAAACATTTTTAATTAAAAATAAATTTTCATATTTTCTCATTTTTAATATTATAAAAAAAATATGAAAATAAATGAAAATTCATTAAAAAAAATAGCATTTGAGGTCACACAAAAATAGCCAATATTTTTTATTTAATTTCCTTTTCATTTTCACCAAAGAAAATTTGAAATATTGATTTAGAATAATGTTTTCTTAGTTAATAATATTTCCAAATTAATTCCCAAAAATATCCTAGGAATTTCATTTTAGTCCTCTAATTTTCCAAACTTACATCTCATTCCAAAGTCCAAGGAATTGTTGGATTTTGCAAAAAAAGGAAAAAATTGCACAACTTAATTTGTGATTTAGTCCCTAGATTCAGTGAAGTGCAATTAAAATTTTCTAGGGACTCAATTGAAAATCTAAACTTTACCTATGTGTTTTAGCCTCTTCGAACATGATGGTAAACTAAGTTTGACGTAGTTTGGTCATTAGGAGTCCCAATCAACCATGTTTGCTATTATGGTTAAACTTTGAACAAGGGGATTTACATCAAAATGAACAATTTTCTTCTAATTTTTCATTACTAGAGGAAATATATGTCCTTGAATATGAATTTGACATTATTATTGTGAGTTATGGACATTTTTGGGACTAATTAGGCTGAAAAATGATACTCGAGTCAACTGGGTCTAAACCAATTAACCCGTTGACCCAATAAACCACCATGACCAGTTCTGGTCTTTCTCCTTCAAGTGTTGGGTACGCGCAACATACACTTGCAAGAGCAAAATTGGAGACCCATGAGCGGTGCTTAGTCGTTAACCCTTTTCTGACTGCCCACCTCCATTCGATGTCGTCCAACTAGTACGAGCACATGGCATGCACGTGATGACGACTTGGAAATCCCATAACAGAATGGGGCCCAACTTCGAATGGGAACAAAAAGGGGGAGTTGAAGTCTATTGGATTCATTTTATGACATGGATTCAGTTGAGGGATCAAAAATGAACTTCATCAGAGAAAAAGAGAGGATAGCAATGAAGGGGGAGCAGAGGAAGATAGGGAGAGAACTTGAACGTTCTCTATTGAAGCTAAGCTCAGTAGAAGGTTCGAAGCTTTGTCACACCACTCTATGGAAAATTAAGGCTTGTCATTCATCCCAAGTGCTTCAAGAGAGTCTGAGGAACAGCCCTAACCACTGATCATGCCTATGTGTTTACCTTGCATTTTTACCGCTTAAAATCACTCAAGCCGACCACATAAACCTGCGGCCACTACGAGCTCCATGGCCTATTTTGGACGTTGTCGAGCTCCATGGATGTGTAGGTGTCACGACCCGAAGGAAATTTCTTTTATTTTTTGATTGGGTGAATGGATTTAATTAGATTGATTAACCTAATACGAACCCTTCCAAGCCCTACCGAATCGCAACTTTGGTTTTTTTTCAAATGATTTTAGAATTTGGAATCGCCACTAATCGTTCTTCGTAGGTCGATTAGAAACCTAAATAAAGTATCGGGAGATATACTTTATTCCTGCGAACCAGAGATTATGAGTTCAGGGATTTGGTTACACTAGATTACTCTAACGCCCTTTCGGTACCATTTTTATTTCATAAAAAATCATTTGGGATGATTGGAAAAATTTTGGGTCAAACTGACTAGAAGGGCCAAATGGTGATTTTTCAAAAATCGGGAAATGGAAACAGGTCTAACCAATTAAATGTGGTCAGTCCTTATTTCCTACAATTTTTGAGGATTTTTCTAAATTATTTTTCTGATTTTCTGGAGACAATTTGTCCATGAGGGGTAAAACTGTCATTTCATGAAGAAATGGGAATCAAAGTCACAAAATATGGGTCTGGCCAGCCAAAATTGACCATTTCCCATTTTCTGCAAATTTGAGAATTTTTCAAAATTTTTCGAGACGATTTGCCCATAATGGGCATAATCGTCATTTTGAAGAGATCAGGAAGGGAAATCATCAAAAGTAGGATTGGCCAGTCGAAATGGTCTGTTTCCTAGTTTTTTAGATTTTTCTAAATTTTACGAAATTTTAGGAGACGATTTACCCATAATGGGAAAAATCATCATTTTGAAAAGATCAGGAATGAAATTTATCAAAAATAGGATTTGCCAGTCGAAATGACCCGTTTCCTAATTTTTGAGATTTTTCTGAATTTTCTGAAATTTTTCAAAAAATTAGGAAGCGAAATCATCAAAAATAGGATTGGCCAGTCAAAATGGTCCATTTCCTAATTTTTGAAATTTTTTTGAACTATTTGAAATTTTTCGTGACAATTTTCCCATAAGGGGCAAAATCGTCATTTCGAAAAGATCAGAAAGGGAAATCATCAAAAGTAGGATTGGCCAGTCGAAATGGACCGTTTTCTATTTTGAGATTTTTCTGAATTTTTAGAATTTTTCAGAATTTTTCGAGACAATTTACCCATAAGGGGCAAATTATCATTTTGAAAAGATTAGTGTGACAAAATTGTTAAAAGTAGCATTCATCAGCTAAAATGATCCATTTCTTGATTTTTGAGGCTTTTGAGAATTTTTTTGGAATTTTTTTATTTTCTTTTTTTTTGGATATTTTATTATGATTTTTTTATTATATTTATTATTATTTTATTATTTTAATGAAATGATTCGGTTGGGTTGTGGACTCGACCCAATCGAACCGGACTCAAACCCCTGCGGTCTGAACTTTGCACGGACTATGCCCAAAGCTTGGGCCCAGTCCAAATTCTACACTTCCAATGAAGATTATCGGGCTCAACCTTCTCCAACAGGCCTGCTAATCAAGCCTAAGCCCATTCAAGTTCCTCTCGGCGGGCTGTAATCACCATGACAATGGTCAAAGGTAGACTCAAGCAGAGGTTGAAATTTCGTGGGGAATAGTAGACCACACATCACGAGATGGTATATAGATTACAACAGAAGGGAAACACAAAAAGGAGACCATGCATCGCACGTATATACTCCCAGAGATGGTACATAGAAAAGTACTTGATTTGGTCTTGCAAGAGGAGGTTGACTTTCTTCTTCATTTTTTCTTTTTGAGCTGAACCATATTCTCTGGCCAGGCATCGAACCCTCAGGAGGCAAGAGAAGCTCGACATTTTCATGAGATGCATCAGGAGAAGCCAAAAGCATTCTGTTTGACTTAACTCCACGCGTATTCCTTAGCTTCATATTTGCTAGTGCCATCCTGGGTTACGGTTCCAAGACAAGTACGAAGGATCTCCCAGTTGCCTTGGCTTCACAAGGTATACAATGGTGAAAGCCATGGCTAAGAAAAAGCACAATCCACCCACAGTTAGGTAAGCAATGCCAAGAAAATCGTTCTTTCCTCCAAGCCAACTGGTGGTGGAAAGCACAAGCTTCTTTTTCTTTTCATTAAAACTATATGTGTTGTAGTTACTCTCTAGCATCACTTGTATCGTATCATTCTCCCCTAGCTCTTGCTCTATCATCCCATACAATTTCCTGAAAGTAGGAATAGCTGCAGTTCTCATCCACACAATGAGGTCCTCCTGCTCACTCAACGGAGTTGATGAATTAAGTTTTGCTCCACCTATCAGACCTCCACTTTGAAAGTTCTTCGGATACACATCTTTACCAAACTTATGTTCCCTATCACTATTCCATGAGATACCCTTCTTATTCACTGACAAGTTCTGAAAACTATTGATTGAGAAACTATAGGTTTTGTTGAATAAGTTCCATGCTATGAGACCACAGGGAACAATATATGAGCCATTAATCATGTCTTCCGATTTCTAGTCACCACGTCATTTGCACTGCTATTATCCCTTAACTGCTGATCACTTCAACTCTTCACATACTAGCCGTTGACTCTGGAGTTCGAGGGCTTGTTGTAGATTAGCTTGCTCATCGAATCTTTTCCTCCACAGCATGTCCTGACAATTGTAAAACGGCCTGGCTCTGAGGTTGAGGTCAAATAGTCCCCTAGAGAAGCTCTTTGATGGAGTAACTACAGACTATTGAGTGGAATCCATCTCTAGCGTCACCCCAAGAAAACAAGCATGAGCAAAGATACTATGCGTTTGTCTACTTCTTCTCCGCTCATTCCCAGCGATCACAATCTCGAGAAAAGGAGGAGCATCGTATCATCTCCAGCTCCCTACCTCAGCGAAAGAAAGGGTCGAAGCCATGCACATGGCTTTATAGCAACCGCTCGCGGGAGCAAGCAAAGCAAGCAGTGAGTAATCTCTGAAACGACGGGTGAAGATGGAGAGCACCCAAAAAGATTGAGCTTTTGCGCATGAGCTGCTTGTCTTCAGCTACGGTAACTTGAACACTTTGGCGCATAGTACAGAAAAGGAATTGCCTGGAAATATATGTACTCACTGGGGCTTTGCCATTTGTTTTGCAAACTGCAAAGAGCAAAAACAAATAGGGAGAGAGAGAGAGAGAGAGAGAGCACTAGACAAGAGGCAAGGTGAGACTTCTGCTAGCAATCCTTGTGACCATCCCCCGTGGATTGGTGGCAAACGTCCCTCTAAAAAAATAGCCTCTTTCTTCAGAGCCCGAAATCCCCTCTGCGATCCTCAGTTAAGTGACGAAGGCTGCTTGCACGTACAGAAAGAGCAAGAGTCATGAAAACGTCAAAAATCCTCCTCCAGTAAACATGATCAAGTTCTTCTCTTCCAATCTTTCCTTGACCAGACGAACTAAGCCTTCCGGCGGACTGCCGCAATCAATGTACGCCATGAGATCTTCGATAGAGAGCGTTAAAATAGCAGCAGATATAGTCAAGTCGCAGGAACTGAGAGTCAATTGCGAGATCTCGCCGATGAGTTGGCCTTTGTCGTCGACGATGGCCACTGCAGTTTGCTTGAGGTTAGATTTGGGGATCGGACGCAAGGCCGATATAGCAGGGTCATAATAGTGCACAGCAAGGATCGAACCAGTATAGATGATGCAAAGGAAATTCATCGGAAGGGCCGGTGTGGGGGCAAAGAGATTGATGAAGTTGAGGAGGTATCGAATGATGTGCCAACAGTATTCACGGTGGTCGTGGATGAGGTTCTTCCTCGAGATAGCTCCTTTGCGAAGTCACAGCGACACCACCAGGTTCCGCGCGCTTTCGAGGATCAACTCGATCGCATCCAACAAGCTGGCGAGGGGCTCCAAGTGTCTGACGAGACCAGCGACCTTCGGAACGATCGCTTTAACCTTAGACCGAAGCGTGACGGTCCGATGGACGAGGTTCCCTTCTCTGCATAGGAAGCAGACGATGCCCACCATGCACGCGCATCCGCATTTCTCGCGATCGGTCGCGGCCTCGCTCGGCGCGGGGTCATCGTAGCTCCATAGGCTGACGGCGGTGTCGCCAAACTTCCTGAGCGCAGAGAGAGCATCGCCGACAGTGGCGGCGACAGAGAGGCACCTCAGCCTAGGCTTCTTGAGGCACAGGTCGAATATCTCATTTGCCGGCCATTTTTTTTCAGTGGTTAGGATGACTTCTATCTTGAACTCGCACATAGACGCTGGTCATATTCAATGTGTAGGCCTGTTGAACTATCCCTCCACTTGGTGGCTGAGCCAAGTTCAACTAGGAACAGCTTTTTCTCTTCACATGTTCGTAGGGTACCAAGCAAAAAAAATCTCAGGTCTTACATCACCATGCATATATCCTCGGCAGTGCATCTTCTCAATATGGAGATTGTTTCGATTGCAATACAGGCAATCATTTCATTGACATGATGTGAGAGTTGTTATTCCACGTGTCTCATAGACCAGGCCGAAGCATATCCATACCTGTGACACAGTAGTCGCTGAGCCACCCCTTGTAATGTACTCGATCGCTAGCTTGCTTAGAAGAAACATCAAGCTTTTTGATGGCCACTGCCTTCCGCTACGTTAATACCTTGGACCTATCTCGGAACTTCTTGGACAAGGCCAAAGCAGAATGGAGGAGCAGGTTGTGCGGCATCACAAGTGCACTAAGTAAGGCAATGGCGTCTCTAGTGGCAGTGTCCCCAGAGAGCTTGGGGATGAACATCCCTATCAGAACCTTCGAAGCAGGAGGCTTCACATAGCTCAGTTTGCCGAAGAACACGCCACCATTATGAGTACCAATGTAGCTATTAGCAGTTCCAACTTTTGAACCCCATATCTCTTGCATAGCTCACACAGGTGTTTCCCAATGGTTACTCCAAGATTAGTAGCCACTGACTTGTGTAGCTAAATAACGGAAGTCTTCCAAAGAAATTGAGGGACACCATCTGAACGTGAAGACTCACAAGCCACGGATTCGCCAGGTACCTTCCATGAAGAGTCTGACACTTCGAGACGATGGCGGTGTAAATGTCGAAGGAGGTGTTGAATGTGAACTTAGGAGGAGACGTCAGCAATGAGAAGCCAGGTCCTCGAAAAGATGGCATTTGAGGAAGTTGTAGAGGAAGACGCTGAATCCGATGCAAGCGCCCAAAACGTAGTGTCAGATCGGAATGAGGAAGAGCGCACTGAGCATGAGGTCGTAATCGCTCGCACCTTCGTAGCTCACCGATGTGCTTGCGCCATCTATCATTGTAGAATCCCCATGACGACGACGACGACCCCCAGAAGAAGAAGGCCAGTTTCTCTCCTTTTTTTGAGTCTTCTGCCCTGAGAGAGCCAGAGAGAAGATGGTCTAGTTCACCACCGCCCCTTGTCGTCCATCCTGCTTTGTCCCCCCACCACTATTTTTTCCTTCGGTCCCAACCAGAGAACATGATGATGCCACTCCCCATGATTTCTCTTTGCTTTTGGTGGCTCCTTTAAATATTGTCCCATCATGCTCTATCTTACCAAGACCAGTAGCTGGCCAGCCAACTAATGGTTCTTGCTCTGCACACACGAGGAACATGAAGAACATCCAGGAAACTAGCTATATTCTGTGGTGGGCCTCCTATGAGTGCCAAGCCATTTGCTTTATGGAGGGTCATCATCTCATGCACATTACCATATGAGTTCACATAAGCACGAAGAGGACCATCACTGGACATTACTATCGTATCACTTCGACTTGTAATAACAGTCTAACAACTTTTACATTGGATGTGATCAAAACACTCCAGTAACTCAATTTCCCGCCGTAGTCTAAAAGTTACCCCATCAATATCCAGAAGCTCTTGCCTAGTAGATTGGGAAACAGGAATTTTGCTAGCAATGTGAAATGAAAGGACATCTGGCTTCTTTACAAGACCATCCATTGCAGGTATTCCAACCATCTGTTTCCACATGCGATACACCTAGTGTGGCCAAAAAGCTCTAGGAATACCATAATTGCTAGTTGCAGCTTTTCGTTGGTTCCAACCCCATGACCCTTTGTGAGATTGCCTCCCAGATCCACTAGCGTTTCCAGAAATCATTTCATCTGAATGATGATGAGAATGAGGTCTTCCTTCTTGGAACACTGATTCACAAACAAACTTCTCATCATCACTACTTGTTGATTCATT
>JAGVVM010021969.1:0-11525 GCA_019149425.1 Psidium friedrichsthalianum
CCTCAATCATCTAGCCATTCGTCTGCCCTTACTCTCTTCTTTCCCATTTCAACAATAATGGCGATTTTCCTAACCACATTTTCTCGGCCGAAGTTTTGGCTGAATGGAGAAGCTTTAAAATTTCCTTAGTCGAGCAATGTTTACATAGCCATCATCCGAATATTAAAGCTGAGATTCTCACCCTATTTAAAGATATAGATACCGCTTGAATTGAAGGCACCACATTAAAAGAGGGGAGGTATGATCTTCCAACCCTCTTCATCAACTCCTAAGAGCTTACATCATGCAGATTAGACGGTTACTCTGGCTCAAATCTGAAAGCTCGCTACCCAGAATTGGTCTAAGTGTCTAGATCGGCCGTTTTCACAGCCAACAACCATAAGAAGGCTATTAAGTTTGAACAGATTTTTCCAATGAACAGATCTCGCATGTTAGCTCATGAGAAGGAGAGGTTGGTGGAGCGTTTAGCCTTGGTCCAGACTTACTCCAAGCAAGACCCCGAGTAATATCATGATGAAGTTCAAAGGTGAGTGGACAGAGGAAAGGATTGAAGACCTAGAGGTGGATATATCCCTTGAGAACGCTTGATCGAGAACCTAGAATTTGCTGCTGAGTATCATGAAGCCAGCGTAGCCAGACTCAAGAAGAAATGTAATCGACTCTTCCTTAAACTTGCAACCTCGATTCCCAGAGTGCTTGTTGCACATACATAGCATCAACTATATAGAGAGCCACTGAATTCTTTTGTGATGTTTATTAGGGCTCAATTTGTGATTTACTTTCCACCCCAGTAACTTATTGTAAGGCTGTTGATGTATGGAATAAAAGGAAAGTTTCGTATGTTTATGTTTTAATCTTCTTTGTCATCTCTTCTTTCGCATAGTATGATAGAACGACTTAAGGCACCTTCTCATTGACAAATGAGGAATGAAATTCAGACTAGTAAGCCTGAGTAAAATTAAGTATAATACATTTTTACAGAATCAGAGTTGACTGGGCTAGAGAAAATACGACCATCCATATCAGCTAGGATCGGAGCACTTCATGGGAGCACCTTCTTTACGATATACAGGCCGCCACAGTTCGAAGCGAACTTTCTTCTGTAAGAGGGATTAGTGGTAGCAACCTTTATAGGACGAGGTCATTTCACCTGAAACATCGAGACTTAGCATTCTTGTTGAAGGATTTAGCAATTCTTTATTGATAACACTGGCCATGGCATAAAGCTTTTAGTCGTTTCTCGTCAATCATATTCAACTGGTCTAACCTCTGCTGTATCCATCAGCCTCATCAATTGTGCTTTTGAAAGAATACGTAGTGAAAGTATCTCTACCTCAACTAGTAGGACTGCCTCCATTCTATATACAAGGGAAACGGAGTCGCTCCTATATACGTTCGGATAGAAGTCTGATATGCCATCAGTGTAAAAGGTAATCTCTTATGTCAATCACAATAGTTCTTGACCATTTTAGCCAAAATCTTCTTGATATTCTTATTAACTGCTTCGACCGCTTCATTTATTTGGGGGCAGTATGAGGGGGAAATTAGGTGTTTTGATTTTGAACCTTTTGAACAATTCATTTATCAGTTTATTCCCATCCGTTTATTGTTCAGATTTGATCCATTAATAGTAATTATGATCTGTGGTGTGCCGTATGAAGCAATGATGTCATGGCGGATGAATTTCACCACATTCCCGTGCTGTGACTATCGTATAAGATATGGCCTTAATCTATTTTGAAAAATATTGATAGCTACGAAGATAAATCAATGTTCATTTGACACCTTAGGATTGATCGGGCTAATCACATCAATGCCCCACATAGAAAATGGCCACATGGTTCGTAACATCTGATGTACCTCATTTGGAGGAACATTGATTTTATCACCATGAATCTAGCACTTGCGACACTGCTTCGACATGATAATGCAGTCATTCTCTACGTGATCCAATAGTAGCCCAACCTCATTATCTTCCTCACTAGCATATGAGTATTCATGTGTGGATCACATATTCCTCATGTACTTCAAGCATCAGGTGACAGCGGCTTCGACTGAGTTAACGCATCTTAACAAAATTGAATCATAAGATTACTTGTATAGGCTTTCTCCACTTAAGAAGAATTTCGATGCTATTTTTCTGATGTACTTCTAATTAGATGCAGTACTCTCATCCAAAAATTTTTGCGTCTGGATGTAAGTTTTGATGTCGTGGTACCACAGCTATCCATCAGGCTCTTCAAATCGTGGTTATACAATGGGTGACTTTTGCAGTCACCTCTATCTTCAAAGGCTCAACTTCTAATTCACTTGTGACCTGTAACATTACTGATAGGGTGGCCAAAGCATCGGAAAACCGATATTGCGTTTTTGATAGATATTCAAAAGAAATGTCTTCGAATTCCTTTGTCAATTCTCCTAAGTATGTATGGTAAGGCTGTAGCTTAGCATTTTCTAGTTACAATTTACCCACGGTTTGAAAGATGATCAACGCTGAATCCCTTAACACTTTAAGTCGAGCGTTACCCCCATCTCGTCTGTAGCCTACAACCCAAAATGCATGCTTTCATGTGCAGCTATGTTGTTAGTGCAATGGGAATACAACTTTGCGGTCACGAGATAATGCTGTCTGCTTGGGGATATAGAGATTACCCCTATGCCTGATCCAGATAAAATTCACTGTCCTATCAAAATACATAGTCATAAGTGCTCACTTGATTGACATGATTCTGTCTTCGGGAGGACTGATCTCTTTGCTTGCCCAGGGTTATCGGCTAGGATATCGGTAATTACCTGTTCTTTGACTGATTTTTGTGGCAGAATTGAACATCAAACTTAGATATAAGGATTTGCCATTTTGCAAGCTTCCCAACAAAGCGAGCTAATTGAGCAAGTACTTGATGGGATCACATTCCGTCACAAGTAGTATTTGGTAATGCCAAGTGTATTGCCTTAGTCTGTGAAGCACCTAGACCAATGCAGTGCAGTTCTTTCTGCTACAGAGTAATTGGTTTCAGAGGTGGTGAACTTCTTATTTAAATAATAAATTGCACGTTCCTTACCATCTTCTTGACTCTCTTGAGCAAGCATGGCACTTAGAGATTCGCTATCGATTGTAAATAGAGGACCAACGGCTCCCCCTGTGTTGGTGGAACAAGTACTAGCGGGTTCATCAGTGATGTCTAAGTTCTTCAAATGCCTACTCACTTCCTCACCCATTCGATTAAACACATTCTTCTTAAGAAGCTTGAAGAAAGGCTCTGCGGTGTTAGATAATTGGGAAATGAATCGAGCTATGTAATTTAGCCCACCCATCAAACTTCAGACTCCTTTGCTGAAGTTGGAGGTTTGATCTTGCAAATGGATTTCACCTTCGCTGGGTCAATTTCAATGCCTTTATTGCTAACAACAAATCATAGCAATTTTCCAGGGGGCCCGAATACATATTGGCCGGATTAAGGCGTGATTTGAACTTTCGAAGTCTTTCGACCAACTTCATTAGTGTTTCCAATGATTCCTTCACATCGGGTCTTTGCGATCATATCATCTACATAGACCAATCTGTCGACACATCATGTCATGGAACAAAGTTACCATTACCCGTTGGAGTTGCCCAAGCATTCCTTTAGGCAAAAAGGCATAACCTTATAAGGAATATCCCCCACCAGGTTTGTGAAACGCTGTTTTTTCTTTATCTTCTTCATTGTTAAAATCTGATTGTAACAAAGAAGCCATCCAGAACAAGAATAACTCAAAACCAGCTATGCTATCAACAAGCACATTAATGTGAGGGAGCGGAAAAATTATATTTGGACTAGCTTTGTTCAAATGACGATAATCTATACAAACCCGAACTCGGCCGTCCTTCTTCATAACTAGAACTATTTTAACTACCCATTCAGGGTACCGATAGTCTCAATAAACCCAATATCGATGAGCTTCATGATCTCATCTTCAATAATTTTACTAGCCTTGGTTTGACCTTTCACTGTTTCCGTCTTAGGTTTTAACCAAATGACCGGTTGGAAGCAATGTTTTACGATCGATCGATTAAGACCCCGCATGTCAGCGTAAGACCAGGTGAATATGTCTTGATAATCCTTCAGGAGACAAGTCAGATGTTCACTAACATCTTTGGGGAGACTTGCTCCGATCTTCACCTCTCTAGGATAATCTGCATCACCTAGATTGATGGACACAACTTTTTCAATGGTCAAGGGTTTAGATTTTTCATGAGTTTCCAGGTTATGTATTTCCTGATCATTTGGATCATAGTCATTTGAATCATCCAATTTTTCTGCATCATATACATTTGGATCCACTGAAGATATTCCCGTCCCTCGGTATTCTTCAAGGTTATTCTTGAAACACAAAGTAAAATGATTAAAAAGATAAGACACGGTTAAACCCCATGCTAGTTTTTTTGAAAAACCTTTTTGAAGTACATTTTTTTTATTTTGAATTTATTTTCATTTAAAAGACTCAAAAATGAGGAAGCATAATTAAGCCTAAGCCTCAAAATTCTCCAAGGATGACATAATTTTTCAATTTGTTGGAGATCATCACCAGGCCAGTTTGGAATACCCATTTGCCCTCAACACAAATTTAATAAAAAAATCTGTTAATTTCATGGATAAAATCAATTAATTACATCATATGCATTGAAGATGCAAACAATTCCCCAAATGGGGAAATTCAATCCATAACAATCAAATTCTATGAATGCAAACTAGACACTAGAGAGCAGGAGTGTTCTCCCACAGGATTGGCGGAATGAAATTTACTAATTTGGGCCTGCGCCCACTTCCTTTGAGGGTTCTCTAGTATTGTGCAACGTCAAGTTGTCAATTAAATCTGGCATGTTGTTATCATCATGAGCACAATCTTGCTATTGCTTTGGGGCATCCATGATTTTCTAAAAAAGTAGAGAAGTAATGAGTATGTGACCCAAGAGAGGTTGGTCCATGACTCGCTTAATTGGCCCAAGTTGTTTTTTCCATTTTTATAGAAGAAATCAGACAAACTTTCATTAGGAAGACATGAATGAATTTGTTAGAAAAATTTCTTGCAAGTTTTGTAACTTGAAAAAAAAATGTGATAAAGTCCTTTGACATTTAGCAAATTTCCACAGAAGGACTTCTTCTTTATAATCACATGAATTTCAAGGGTAAATTTGTCAAGATAGTCTTGTATCCATTAAAGCATTAAGGAAAGATGAGACAAAATCTTTATTGATCAACAAATTTCCAAAGGGATTTTTCGGCATTCATCTTTTCAAAAATGGCACAACAATTGATTTTTTTAATATTGTTTTTTTGAAAAAATGACCATGATGTTAAGTTCAAAATTTGATCGACACCTAACATGGACAACCAAAAAGAAATATAAGATAAAGTTAAAGAACTTACTTACCTTTAAAAAAATACCAATCACATTAACATGCACATGAATCGTGAGTTTAAATCTTCGTCTATATATTTAAAGGTTTCGCAAAATGAAGTAATGGACGGAGCGACATGTCGCAGCCTCGCGCACAATCATCATGACTAGTCGCAGCCTCTCGTATAATAGTCATGACTAGTTGGGTCTATTTACTTCGGCTCGGTTTGGTCAGCAAGGGCAACGCCCATGCATCATAGCCTCACGCACATGAAAACGACCCTTAAGCCATTTTTTGGAAAAATTTTCGAGATCCAGATGGGATAACCTTTAGCAAAGCTTTACCGTCAAGGTTAAAGAACCATCTAAATACCATCTTAACACTATTAGTGTGACCCAAGATCGGTCACGGGTTGTGTGTAGTGTAATGCAAATATTGTAAATGCATGCACAGTATTTAAATGTAAACACAGCTTTAATAGTTCAAAAATTAAATCACAATTTCCATACACTAAGCCTGCAAAATAATGGGTTAGCTACAAATTTCTCTCCTTATAACTCCCATTCTGCAAAATCATTTAACACCTAAGAATGTAAATTCAATCAAAATATGCCAAATCAAGTGATTTTCCATGATTTTTTTTTGGGCCTAAGTCCGCCTTAGATTTTGAAAAAAAATTTAAGTTAATCCCTAGCGGAGTCACCAAGCTATCACGACCTAAAAATTAGCTGTATGATTTCAAGTTAATGGATTACCAAATTAATTAATTAGATTAATTAGGTTAGCTCAAACTCTCCCAAGTTCTACCAAATCGTGACTTAAGTTCAATTTGAAAAAAAAAATATCTTGGAGTCACCACTGATCATTTTTTGATAGGATGATTAGAAACCCGAATAAAATAGCAGGAGAACTACTTTATTTTCTACGAATCAAAGATTATGTGATTAGGACTTGGTTATATTAACCTTTCCATTAATGCCTTTTCGGTACCAATTTCATAAAAAAAATGTTCAATTTGGCAATTATAACGGATTCCCCACTGAAGCTCATGGTAAAATTTTTTGCAGTTTTTCTCTTTATGACAAGGAAAATGACTAAACTATATGTAATGCATGCGGTTTAATTTAAATATTTACACGGTAGGTTATACATACGATTATATACATGATGTAAGAATATGCACTCTGTTATCTTGACATGGCAATTTGATAAACGCAAATCTTTTGGGATTTTTTTAAAAAAGAAGTGCGATAAATATACCTCAAAATTGGATGTACAATTTATCCAAAGAAGACATACAACATATATAATGAGGTATAATCACAATTCAAATCAATCCGTTTAGACAACAAAATTCTCGAACATTCTAAATGGTTAAGGTGGTTACCTAATTTGGTAGATTTGATTGCTGAATTTGAACCTTGTATTATCTCGTGGATCAAGATTACAACAGGGATGGACTTGCGACTCGAATGATGGGGATGGACTTGTAGCTTGCGTTGGTCGATGGAAGAATTAGGATAGCAACACTGAGGGCGCGCATGAGAACGTTTCTGTTTCTCTATTTCTGTTCCAAACCTATTCCAGAAAAAGGTTTGAAACAGAACTCGTTTGGCAACGCAAATCTGTTTTTCTATTTTTGAAACAAAAATCTATTCTAGAAATAGATTTTGGCCCAAAACCAGAAACAAAAAATTTTTGTTTCTGGCAGAAATAGAAAAATCTATTTCTGTTCTAGAAATTATTTCTGGAATAGAATGGTTGTCATGCGCGCCCTGAGTTTCGAAATCTCATCCACCTCTAAAAAAAATCTACTCTCTACTCTCTCCTTTCTCTTATGTCTAGTGAAATTCTCTCTAATGAATCCCCTTCAAATCTTTCTTTCTTCCTCTTTTTATAGCTTGTTCCTCTATCTTCCATCCTAATTTCTCCATTGATTCTTTTTTATCTTTCCTTCTCTTCTTCAATAACTCTTCTTCATCTTCACTTTCCATTCTCCACCAAATCTTCTTCATCTTCCCTTCTCTTCTCCACCAACTTTTCTTCATCTTCCCTTCTCCATCAACTTTTCTCTATCTTTCTTTCTCCATTAACCCTTCCTCATCTTTTAAATATTTACATTTTAGCCCCTGAGATTTTAAGTGTTTGTAATTCAATTTCTAAGGAGATATTTCTTTAAATCCAAACCCTCATAAAATCCCCGTTCGTAAATTTAAGCTCAAATCTTCCATCATTGGCCCAACTGAAATGCACGAGAATTATATATTTTGGGTAGGGACTAAGGTGTCCCTAATTTTCATATATGCATAATAAAGTGCCTAAAGAAGGATCGACAAAATTAGGTGTCAACGGAAGTAAAGAACAATGTTTCTCTATTGCAACAGGTGGTAGGAATGATCGGTTATGCTGCTACTGGGAACATGCAAACTAGACACCTCACGACTAGGAGTGATGTCTGGAGCTATGGAATTTTTCTTTACGAGCTCATCACGGGTCGCCGCCCTTTGGACCGAAACCGACCAAAGAATGAGCAGAAGCTTCTGGAATGGATCAATCCAAATCTATCTGATATGAAGAAGTTCCAAACCATCTGGACGCGCAGCTAGAAGGCAAGAACTCTCTCAGGTCCGCCCAAAGGCTAGCCCTCCGTTGCCAATCGGTGCCTTGTACAGCATCACAAGACACGGCCCAAGATGAGCGAAATCTTAGCGACGGTGGACCGAATTGTGGAAGCAATGGAAACCGGAAATCCTAAAGCCCCATTGAGAAGCGTAGCAACGAACGACGTGTTGGAAAAATTGAGGAAAGAGCGATTCAAGAGGAGGTTTCTGGATCCGATAACTGGAGAGATGGGGTGGTTGGTTTGTTGGACGTGGAGACCGTAGCTCGTGAAGACGTGCTAAAACGAGGAGGCGAACCAAAGGTATTCGGCTTCTTGCTCGGTTACTTAAGATGAGGTAATCAATTGTCGTAAGGTTTTCTCTACAACCTTTGGCTGTTTTTCAGGTTCTACACAACATGCACATTGTCCTGTTTCGTGTGTATTTTACAGGAGTGCAGGAATGTTAGCGGAGCCGATGGGTTTAAAGAACTGCAAGTATTCAATTATTGTCAAGCAACTCAATATAAACGAGCATGATGAGTTTTTAAGGATGAAACGACTGATGCCCATTAAGATTCAGATAAACTGATGACCTGAAGTTGTTGTGTTTTGCTTGTTCGCATTGTTTTATCTTCTTAGATTTGCTCATTCTCCATCTCTTTCAGCAGTTGTTCCATTCTGTAGAAGCCTGAGACTGGTGTGAATAGAGAATATTCATAGAGAAATTTACTTCTTGTCCCTTGGGGCGCCTCATTGTGCCACCGTAAGATTATATCAACTAGCTAAAAGATCACCATTTTGTTTCACTTTTAATAAGTGTCGATGTCGTCCCTAAATAAATTTAGTATTATATCTCAAAAAGTAAATGCATACGTGTGGAACGTGTCCATGAAAAGTAGTCATATCTTGAGAAAATTATCAAAAATATCTTAAACCTATTACAATTGTACCAAATCAATCATAATTTTTTTTTTTACCAATTGAGTTTGAAACATTTTACATTTGTTTCAATTCAATCTATCTGGCCAGATTGACCAAAAAATTGATGATATTGACGTCGGCCGTTTTACGTGGCACTATCGGCTTTGAGGTGCAATTTTTTTTTGTCGAGGCCGCCGGAGGCCATTGGCCGAGGCTTGGTGACCTCCACTGGCCACTAGGCGAGGGTTCGTGGGCCCTTGCCTAGTGTTCAACAAGAAAAAAAAAGAAAAGAAATAAAATTAAAAAAAATATTTTAAAAAACTCCACTTTAACACTGGTAATGTCATGTAGAACGATTGACGTCCATATTACCAATATCAGGCTAAAATTAGTCAGATGGATTCAATTGGAAAAATTTGAAAAAGGTTTAGGATTTAATTAACAAAAAAAATTAGAATTGAATTGACATAATTATAATAGGTGTATGAGTTTTTTTGGTAATTTTCACGTTATATCTATGCAAATGCTTCACCTCAAGAAAATGGTACGCCCGTACGAATTCAGTTCAATAGAAAATTATACCTGGTAAAAGGGACACATATTTATCTTAACCTAAAAGATGCCTATTCCGCTATGAATACTGCCACGTCGTATCCGGTGGATTGAATGTCCTAAATCAAGAGAAAATAATCACGTAAAAATGACAAAAATAACAAAAAAGAAGAGGGTTTCAACATTGACCGGTGACCAGAATCATTGTCATTTAAAAATAAGCAGCAACTATCATGTTTAGGTATACTTGTTCTACCTAAGATTAAGCATTAATTAAGGAAACCATAGTCATGCTCATGTAAGCGTCTAATACTAGCTCAGACATAGTGCGGAAGAGTGGATTCAAAACTACTTAGTCATTAGATCGGATCGGATCATGTTTACTAAACTACGTCTAACCCAATAACAGATAATGTAACTTTTAACCTTCACTAGGAGAAAATTAAGCTCGTCTTTTAGTCAACTTCTTCTATAATTTTTAGTTATTTGTTTTCGAGGAACTTAGGGAATTGATAGGCCTGAAGAAATCCCCCCCCCCCCTCCTTTTTTTTTTTTTTTCTAATTCTTCCAAATAAAATGAGCTTGAATATATACATTTCTTTGCTTATTTTCTTTGTTAGAGGGGCTTGAAATGCATTGAGGTTATTCAAAAACCTTAAGGCTAAAGAGAGTGGCTAATGTTTATTCAGTTATTGAGCAAAGTCACTTATCTGGCTAGACCGATTACTTTGGTGGTTAAGATGATAAATCCTACGACCCCGGCCATCCTCAAAGAAGGGATCACATATTAACCTTGAAATCACATTCCATATTAGGTAACCTAAATGATCATGCATGACGTGACCTTTACCGTGCTTAAAAAAGAGATGACGGATTAACTTTACAATTGCCATATCACTTACCCGACTAGACCAATCTCCATGATGGTTAAAACCAACTATAGCATAGGTTTCGCTTCTGGAATCAGCTTCAGGAAAAATTTATTTTTCCATTTTAAAGGAAATTTTGAGCACTTTGAATATCTTGCAAACTTTTTATGGACCAAGTGGGAAAAAAAAAAAGATATACTACTAAATGCAGCAATACCCTAGTGTTTGAACTTTTGGATGGGATGAGATTTAGGAATATGTATATATCAAGATGATTTGAAGAATTAGGTTGAGTGCAAATGTGAATGTTCTTTCAAATCAGGTTGAGTGCAAAAGTTAATGTTCCTAAAAGAACATTCCAAAATGTCTACCATTGGAATCCTTGTGCTTAATTCTTTATTGCATGGTTAGAATGAGGACATGTTCATGCCGGCCATCTTTGATATCTTGATGCCTAATAATTATGGAATATTATTGCCAAAATTGTGGAATACTACTGTCTCCATCTCTACAGTATGAAAAGTTAAACCCCATTATTCAAGAATTAGATGCTGTAATCTTTGTGATCTTCATGAGGTTCCCCGTGATCATAAAATTATCTCCGCAGTATTACGATGATCATGCTATCGAATCTTTTTCGGAACACTTACGAAGTACATTTAATAAGAAATCGATTCAATTTTTCAAATATTGATAATACATAGCACAAAAAATCTTTCCAATAAATACATATATAGTCATTAACCTTGTGCCCTTTTTCCTATAGTGGGTCTTAAACTGTTAATTTAGGCAATCGAGCTCTTGAAGATGAAGTTCCCCAAACAAGTCTCTTACACTCTGATTTCGATAAACCAAAGCTTATATGTCTGTTAATAGTAGTAATTTGCACAATTCCAAATCACATTAACAAAAAAAAATGGCAATATGATTAAGCAAATTTTCAAGGCTGATATTAACTCTATGAAGTTTATTGCAGTTATTGAGATGTGTTTTTTTTTAATATCTATTTCCTCATTTTGTGCCTTCGGCCGCACAATTTTCATTCGAATGAACTCTTATTATAAAAGAATCTAACTTTTAATGGCCTGAGAGTGACGTTAGCTTTCACACCTGCTATAAATCTAAAGTTACTTATATTTGTACATGTCTTGTTAAAGAGTATTCGAAATACTTATTAAGTATATTTGATAATAAGATTTAA
>JAGVVM010021970.1:0-30726 GCA_019149425.1 Psidium friedrichsthalianum
CTGGGTAAATGACTTAAGTGTGTGTGTGTGTGTGTGTGTGTATATATATATATATATATATATATATATATATATATATATTTGATCGATTAACATCTTGATCCATATTTTATCGAAAATGTTTAAAGTTGACCGCGTGCATATCGGAATGGTGTATCAGGATGTTGGAATCGCATGTCGCCGATGTGTCCGTAGCGTTGATCACGTCTTCAATGCCCGACAACCTGTTGACCACGTGTCGATCGCGTATCGGAGTGTGTTGAATGCATGTTAGTATCCAATGTGGTACGGAAGCTCCCAAAGAGTATCCGTGCTTCTAGGGCGGCGTTCGCGCTTGTCCCGCAGCTTCAACGAGATCCCACGGACGGGTCCCTTCTTGGATGCGCTTCGCCAAACGAGTGGAGAACGACGGTCTCGTTCGGAAGCCTCTTCGACAGGATGATGGCGACTTCCTCCGGGATCTTCTTTGTTTGGGTGGAAATCCAGAGTCGTGCGAGAATACTAAGTAGCTCTATGACCTGGCGACTTCTCAGCGGTCTTGGCACGCACACGACCCATGATGGCTTACCTTTCCATACATAAGCTTTGGAGAAATCGCGAAAAATGACGTTGCATCCGACCAATAACTAGAAACAGGTACTTTTCAAATTAGTTTATTAAAAAAAAAAAGTATTAACCCTTGATTATTTGCTGCGCGACACTCACAGCAAGGATTTCCTTTTGGTCTTTATTTGCAATGTCCACAAGAGGCCAATTTCAATAGAATATGCAATATAAAGACGATTATGTTAGGATTCGGTGCACAATCAAGGAAAAACAATGTAAAGCAGGAAAAAAAAATCGAGACACAATATTCTCCTCTTAAACTGGAACTATGTCCAGTAAAGGATTCTAAATAATTAGCACATTGCACCTTTCGTCATATCACTCAATTACAAACGAAAAAAAGAGTATACATACTAATAGTTATTTGTGAGCTCAAGCCTAAACTATTAATAAAAATTTACAGGTTTAAATCATAGAAATCTTGTGGTGTCCAGAGGGTGTTGTCTCCTTGAGACCCCTGTCGGAATAGCTCTCTCGGAGCCCTGTACGCTCAGCGTAAAATGGGATTCACGTGCTTTCCTGTCGTAGGGAGTATGAATCACGTTTCATTTGTTATCAAAATCGTTGTCCAAATAAGAAAAAAAAAAAAAGAAATTGATGGTTCGAATTGTTCCCATGTCAATGGCCTAGACAAACGTGGTTATTCCCCCATCGGGAACGAGAACTACGTGGGGATTCGTTCCATTGTCGAATTGACGTTTGTCCTTGCAACGTCTTGCATTGCAAAATTTTCTCCAAATTTTCTCTTCCCGTAGTCGTGACCAAGTGATGACTTTGTTCACTTATGAATTTTAGCCCAAATTTATTAATTATATTATGGGTTCCACGTTATTTTGTGGGTCTCACGTTTTTATGATTATTCTCACTCCACAACTTCAAAGCAACACCTTTTCAGGCAAGCAAGTCGGGAGGAACTTCCGGTGTGGGGGAAAACATTAGAAGAGGAATTGCTCCACCGACCATTCTCGTCGTGGACGTCTTGCTGATCATCTTCGCCGCCCCAATCAGTCCCTCATCCTTGAACCCAAGGCCATCATCCCGAGAGTCACCGTCGCCAACCACGCGCCGCCGAGTCGTTCGAGACCCCGAGCCGATCCGTCGGTAATTCAAATTTGGAAAGTCGATCGGAACAGGGAAAAAAATCTTTATCTTTATCGATTTGAATATTTCATCGCATATCTTGCTCCACAATATTATCTAATCAAATATTTTGAGCCATAAGTACATCAATTAGGAAATCCTTCCTAATTTGCAACCGCGATATCAAAAATTAATTCGAAAGCAATAGCAAAAAAATTCTGATTTGATTCAAGTTGATTTACTTTCCATATTTGAGCTTATCTGATTGGTCGATTGGTTATTTTTTGGAATATATCTCATCGCTCAATGAAATTCTAAAAAATTCTAAAAGATACCAATTGCCATGTTTATTTAAAATTGTACCTCATTTGCATCATATAGGATAAATTGCATCTCTAGATATAATCTTATGTCAAAAATACTTACTTTGGCAATTTAAATCCTAAAATATGTAAGAAATAAAGTGTTTTGACATAGTATAATTTAGGGCCATAAATAAATCCGAAAATAAAAAATCATTCTTGCCGTGCCATTTCATATAGATTAGTCTTTCTTTTTTTCAAATATAAAAAATTCAAAAAATAATTCCATGGCACATGCTCCTTGATATTTCTCTTAAGTGCCCATTATTTAATTTAATTGTTTGAGCTCCCATCTGATAACTTATGTTAGTGATTTAGGTTAAAATTAATTAATGTTGCATGATCATTTTTTTCATCAAATAAAATGATACTAAAGGGGTGTTAAAGTAATCAAGCATAATCAAGTTTCTGTGCACAAAATCTCTAGTTCGTAGAAATAAAATAATCTTCATGCTATTTTATTTGGATTTCTGATCAATCTACTATAAATGACTAATGGCGACTCCAATAAAAATCTTGGCATGTTAATTATTTAAGCCATAAGTTATGAATTGGTAAGGTTTGAGAGAACTTGAGTTAGGTTAGTTAATTTAATTAATCTGGCAATCTATTAACTTGAAACCTGAATTTTTAGGTCGACATAAGTGCAATAACCTAAGTACCACAAATGTGCGACACGACACGACACGACGATACGTCACTTCTAAAAAATAGAATTTTTCGACACATTAGGAAATGTTGTATATTAAAATATATATTTATATATATAATTAATTATTATTCCTATGATTTTTTTCGTAAAAATAGAGAATTTATATATAAAAAAGGAGATTTTATTATAAAAAGGAAATTTTCTACCGCGATACTTCCGTAAATTGACCACAGCTGTCACGCCTCGATCCTCGAGCACGAGTCATCCCTACCAAAACACCTCGGGTCGGAAGAATAGCGTCCCAGGCACGCTAACGACCATACCAAAATTTTTTACGCATGCGGAAACGTTTTAAAACTCCCAAACAATTAACATATAGGGATAGAAAAGCAGGATACTTCATTAATTCAGCCAGATAGTTTTAATACAACAGCAAGCAGAGGATTGCTAACCCTACGGAGCTAAACAACAAAAATATAACCCCTCTTCGGGGTGGCTCCTTAAGACCGGCAAAAAGATAGGTGGGTCAGAAAAGGGTTAGCTCATCATCTACTCCCAAAAGGGCTATTACTCCATTGCCCTCATCTTCACTTTGGACCTGAAAAATGGTAACAACGACGGGATGAGAATTAAATCTCAGTGGGTCTACGTCTAAGCCTGGATAAGAAGATCATTCGCTCAGGCATCCCAATTAATAATTTGTTAAAATAGTTCATTATTTTACGAAAATACTAGCCAATTCAAGGCTTCTCTTGAAATCCTTTTTACTGGTGGTCACAAGGTTCTTGGCACACGACTGGTGTGACATTACACTACGACTGGCAGTGTCTTCTAATAGTCCGTAAAATTCGTACGACTGGCACGACACGTTTCTATCAAAAAATTAGCACACGACTGGTGTGACAGAGCACTACGACTGGCAGTGTCTCTCGGTAGCCCGTAGAATTCGTACGACTGGCACGACACGGAACTACCATGATAATACCGTACGACTGGCACGGATTTTAAGACCCTTATGTGACCACCCTCTTGAATTATAAAAATCAGTCAATTTCCCATTTTCCCAAACGAATACAAATAATCAATTTATTATTCGGTCAAACCCAAATTACTCCAATTATTGGGCAGTCCCATGCTGATCTCGAGCTCAAGCAATCGACCATGAAAATTCGATAACAATTCTAATTATTTAAATAAACATTCAACAATGACTACCAGACTACCAATCAGTCAATCAAATAATTCATCGGTCGCTCGGCTCTAGTCCATCACTCGCTCTCAACCACAAAATCAGTCAATCAGTCAATCTAAATTTCCAACTAGCCATCAACTACTTTGGTATTCGGTCTAACTTATTTAATCGTGGCCATTTAACCTAAACCCAGTCTCTAACTAATCCGACCACGATTAGACTACGGAAATTTCTAATTAAAATAATTAATTAACTAACTAATTTAATTCCGAACGCAATAAACGCCTTAGCCAAGGATTAGAGGTCGACTCACCAACGTCAACTACTCCGGTCGACGGCGGCGATTTTTCCGGCGAGCGACGGCAACGAAAACTACGATGCCCCTCGTTGGTCGGCGGACGTCTGAAGCTCCGCGGGGCGATCGTTGATGGCGGTGACCTTGGACGGTGGAGGATGAGCTCGGGAGGGAGCTAGTCGAGCTGAGGTGACGGCGACCGACGACGAGATGGCTAGACGGCGGCGAGCAGCGGTAGCTCCCAGAGAAACCAGCAGCAAACTTCAAGCAGCCGTGAGCCGAAGAACGCGGGGCAGCAACAAAACCCGAGAGAAAGAAGCAGCGACGCAGCAACAAGCAGAAGCCGAGAGGAAAGAAGCGGTAGCCGCGGCAACCGAAGAAGAGAACCCAGCTGCAGCAACTAGCGACGGCGGTGGAGGGGAAATAGAGGCGTCGGGCGAAGGGAGTTAGTCCCAGGGGAAGAAAAGAAGAAGAAGGTCGTACAGCAGCAACAACTCCCAAGACCAGCAAAAAAGAAAGACAGAAGAAACAAAAAAAAGAAAGAAAAAAAAAAAAGATAAAGGAGAGACGTGCCATCTTGCATGAACAGTGAGGTTGGTGGCTGCAAAAGTTAGCCTTGCCTTGGGAACCTCATTCGGCTGAAGTGATGGGGTGAGGCAGAGTACAAGTCCAGCCAAAAACAAGTTCCAGCTCAGCTTTTGGAGAGCAAAAGATAGAGATTGGGCGGACGAGCAGGAGAGGGAGAACAGGAGTGACGTTTGGGGGGGGGGGGGGAGATTATTATAATTCGGTCACATGCAAGGTTTTCTTCCTCCTTGAACAATCTTCACGCGGCAGAAAGTGGAAAGAAGAGAGAGGGTGAGAGAGAGAAATAAATAAATAAATAAGGTGGGGTCCTTGGTCAAAGTCAAAAATGGTGGCTTGCCTTCTTGGAAAAGTTTTTGGACGTTACAACAGCCGGCTTATGAAAAAACACATATAATAAAATAAATTTGTATCCTTGATCGAACGATACACTACGCGAAGAACGTACCATGATAGCCACAAATTAGACGTCGCCATGCAAACTTGAGAGAATTCTTACTTCGATCTAGAGTTGGAGTGAAGAACAAAACATCGATATTCTCTTTTACAGTGTTCTCTGTTTTTGTCGATAATGTAAAGAGAGAGGGGGGGGGGGTTTTGATGACGTTTGGTTTTTTGTTGATAACATAAAAACACAATGTTTCAAATTGAAGGAGGATAACTGCCTTACGGTTATTACTAGTGGCGGTGTGGAGTGGTTCCCTACATGGGCGGACCACTATAACCCTTATGGAACTCAACAATACGCTAGGGCGAGCCTGGTCTCACTCAGTAAATCCTACTTTTGTAGTCCTTAAAAGTAAGGGTGTCAATAGGTCGGGTTGGTCCTGAGATCGATTGAAATGAATGACACAGAGCTTGACTCGGTCGGAGACCCGAATTGAATATGCCTCAAATCTTTGGGTTGAGTCGGGCCAATTTGAGTTACGAGTTGCGGTTTTTTTTTTTTTGAAATCTCTGAATTTGAAAAGTCGACCTTCAATAGACTAAGGCTGACTAGTTTAATTCAACATGACCTTAACAAATGCTAAACCCACTATTGAAATAAAAATTAGACTGACCTTAAAAAAGCTCTCAATTCTCATAGCAATTGCATGGCCTCAATCAGTACCTTCTTCCAGGTCCACCACTGCAACCAAAAGCCTGGGCGGGCATCATAACTTGCGGCTTGACCTCGACAAGCCTAGGAATGTTGGACATAAGAGTGATCAGTTCCCGATCCAATCTGATTCCTCTCAAGAGCTAGGAATTGGATCGGTGGTCTCGGACCGACGGTCCCAGGAACTGGACTAGACCGACAAATGGATTGGATCGGACCGGACCTGCTCGAACAAAAAAAAAAAAATCTAGAATGCTTCACCATGCAGCAGGAGTTTAAATGGCGAAGGCGCATGGCTCCTTCAGCAATGGCGCGCATAATAACACTTCTTTTCCAGAAATCAACTTCTGGTAAGAAGTTGATTTTTCAACTTTTACTTCTGGCAAGAAGTTTATTTTTCAACTTCTCTATCAGAAGTTGATTTCTGATAGAGAAATGCATTTGGAGTGCACATGGTAACGCTTCTCTTTGTCAGCGACCGACGGCGGCGGCGACCACGACTGACGGTGGCTGCGAAGACTAGAAGTGATTTTTGAAGCTGAGAAGTAACTTTTTTTTACTTCTCAAATTGGCCAAAAAATCCCACCAGAAGTAGAAAATCCCACAAGAAGGAGAAAATCCCACCAGAAGTGAAAAAATTTACCAAACAGATTTCTATTTCAGAAGTGATTTTACCAAACGGATTTCCCTGCCAGAAGCTGTTTTCTCTGCCAGAAATAACTTCTAAAGTGTTATCATGCGCCCCCTTAGTGTTGACACTTGATTTTTGACCAATTTTATTTTCAAAAATTTTTAGAAAATCCATAAAAATTCAGAAAATTGAAAAATCAACTTTGGGGACCTTGGCATAGCCTAGGGAACCAATTTTGAGCAAAAATAATTTTCCATATTTTTAGTATTTTTCTGCATTTTATTTTCAAAAATTCATACAAAATCCATAAAAATTCAGAAAATTGAAAAATCAACTTTGGGGACCTTGGCATAGCCTAGGGAACCAATTTTGAGCAAAAATAATTTTCCATATTTTTAGTATTTTTTTGCATTTTATTTTCAAAAATTCATACAAAATCCATAAAAATTCAGA
The DNA here is from genome assembly GCA_019149425.1 of Psidium friedrichsthalianum. Lineage (NCBI taxonomy): Eukaryota > Viridiplantae > Streptophyta > Magnoliopsida > Myrtales > Myrtaceae > Psidium > Psidium friedrichsthalianum. Next base: position 6,956 of record JAGVVM010021970.1, read on the forward strand.
AAATTGAAAAATCAACTTTGGAAACCTTGGCCAAGCCTAGGGAACCAATTTTGAACAAAAAATAATTTTCCATATTTTGGCATTTTTAATATTTTTCAGAAATTAGGAAAATAACCAAGAATTGATAAAAAAAAATAACATTTGAAGCCAGAAAATTACCAAAAACAGTCAATATTTTTAATTTAATTTTATCTTTATTTTTGGTGAATAAATTTCGAAAAATAAAGTCTGGAATCTAGGGTTTCTTTGTTAATTTCATTTTTCAGAATATTTAAATAATTCTAGAAATTCCATTTTAGTTCTTTAATTTTCCAAATTCGCATTTCTAGAGTCGTTTCATCCTCCTCTATTTTCAAAATTATAATCTAGTCCAAAAGCCCTCAGAATCGCCCAATTTCGCTAAAAAGGACCAAAATGCAATTTCTGATTTTTCAAATTAGTCCCTGAAATCACTAAAAATGAAATTAAAAATTTTCTAGGGACTGAATTGAAAATAGGGCGACGTCACCCCCTAGATTTTGACCTTCTGAATCCAATGGTGGCAACGATTTTTGCAAAAAAGGCCCCTAAGACTTTGGATTTTGCAAAATGGGTCCTCGGGTCAAATTGAAAATTTGGGGTTTTTGTACAAATAATGAAGATTTTCAGCCGAAAACACCATTTTCAAGTAAATTCAATCCCCCTGAATCCGAATCTGGTGTCAATTTTGGAAAAAATGGACAGATTTGGGGCCAATTTTGGATTTTTATCCAAGTCGGGCCGACCGGGTCGTCTCGACCCGACCCGGTCAATCCGGCAGACCCGGAACCATCTCTGGTTCCCCATCCTCCCGCGCGAACGAGGATGCCGGAGATCCCCAAGTACCCGCCTGAGCTCCGACAAACTTGGCCGGAATTTGCCCGGCGACGACGTGCCAAATGGCACGTGGACTCGTCGCCGGGCACGTGAGCGACGGCCGGCAGACAACGGCCAGCGAGATACTCGCCCGCCCGCGGCATTTTTGAAAAAATTTTCAGGTACAAATCACAGGAGATTTGGGGAGGTTAGGGGGAGTTTCTGGCGAAGGTTCGAACAGAATTTGAAGGAGATGATCTCGGGAGATTGAGGGTACCAGAATCAAGTTTAAAAGGGGACGAAGAGCTCGAGTTTTGGGGACTTTTGGCCGGGAGAAAAATTGGGCTGCAACTAAAAAATTCGAGCAATTGAGAGTGGATCAAACTTCGAAACAGGTTCGAGAAGGTTGCTGGAGTCCAGGAGATTCGACCCGCACTAATTTCAGTGTTCGTCGTTGCCTAAAACTGTAAGTCGCAAGTCAGAGCTTGAGCTCTGACCTCTAATGGTGGATTCGCGATTCATGCATGATTCTCCCTATTTTCGTGTGCATATTGTTCCCATTTCACTTCTGACCACATTCGCATCTTCCTTTTGCATTGATTCTGCGCATAAACTCCGAGTCGAGACTTCAAACCCTAGCTCATCCTGCCCCGATCCAATTAGACTAATCTGGCAACTTAGGGTTCAATCAGAGCTCCAGGTAAGTGTCCTGAACTCTCTGTGATGCTCTCCTGCAAGTTAATTGAATGGTTATGGTCTGTATCACTCAATTGAATTCGTCATGCCCGCGACTGTGCGAACTTCGATTGATCTGTTCTAACAGTTAGATTTCAATGGAATTCTGATATGTTGGTCTGGGTTTAGAGACGAATTGATTGAGACCGGTATCGCGTCGTTTAGTTGAGGTCTCACCGTCGGATCGTCGCCGCCGAGTCACGGCCGTCCGTCCGAAGCCAGCCCGAGGAAGAAGACGAAGTCCAGTCAGCTTCGGTTGACTCGGTTAGATCCTACGTGGCGCTGACGTGGCATTACACGTCAGCGCCGCGTAGGATTAGCCGGTCAAATCTTCTTCAAACAGTAGCCTAGATCGGACGGTCAGGATCAGTCTAGGGTTCAACCTCGGCCGTAGGATAAGTATGAAGGATGGTCGGTCATGATAGTGCCACGTGACGTAGTCTGGGCCGTAGGATTAAAATCTGGATAAAAAAATAGAATAAAAATCCGAAAAGTTTAAAAATTCAAAAAAAAAAAAAAAAATTCAAAACTACGTCGTTTAGAATAGTGGGTCTTGGGCCTGGGTAGTGGGCCGGGTCTATACGACCCGGTCCGTATAACCTAATTCAAAATTAAAATAATAATAGAAAAATCAGAAAATCAAATAAAAAGATAATTAAAAAAAAAAAGAAAATCAATGCGACGTCGTTTAACCTAGGGTTTAGGTTCGGGCCTTCGGGCCGGGTCAACCCGACCCGGTCCGGAAAATTAATAAAAAATTAATTAAAATAAAAAAACAATAAAAAAATCCTAAAATAGGAAAAATCCCCAAAAATCACAAAAAAATTTTGAAAAATTCTAGGAAAATTATAAAAAATTCAGAAAAGCTTAAAAAATCAGGAAAATTCGGGAGTCACAGGAAAATAAAAAATGATTAAAAATTCATAGAAAAAAAATCATTAAAATTCATAGAAATTTTAGAAAAATTTGGAAATTTGTTAGAAAAATGCAGAAAATGTTTTGAAAAATAGGAAAAATATAGAAAATCAAATAAAAATTCTAGAAAATATAGAAAATATTCCAAAAAAAAAGGGAGAATTCTTAGAAACTCTTAGAAAAGTCTAGAAAAATTCTAAAAAATCCTAGAAAATCCAGAAAAATTTCCAAAAATTGTGAAAATTAGGAAAAACCACATTCAACTGGTTTGACATAATCTCACATTTTTGGCTTCCCGAACCTTCTAAAATGACCATTCTGCCCTTCTGGTCAATTTGACCCAAATCATTCCAAACCATCCCAAACCATCTTCAAACCTAATTGACGTATTTTCAGACTCCTAGGACTCCCCTTTGTTTGTAATTGACTTGATGTGATATGTTTGCTTCCTGATTTGATTTCCTGATCGCGCATTTATTTCTCTGGTTGTGATTGATAGGATAGATAATCCCATCTGCATGAATCCCTTAGGCTCTTAGAACCTACCTTACCCAACCTCGCTTGCATGAATTCCTTAGATTAGGAAATCACTCAACTTAGGTACCGAAAGGGCGTCGGTGGCAGTATCGACGTAACTGAGTCCCCGAATCTAGATCTCTGATTTTCGTAGGATCGAGCGATCTCTCCCAATCGTTCGATGGGGTTTCCAGTCATACCCTCCAATAAATGACTGTGGCGACTCCGATGGCATGCATACCATTCACATGTCACCTGACCACACCAAGGTCGATCTCGATTTGAATTTCCCTGACGCGATTTGGTATGGGCCTGGGAGGGCCCGAGCTAAGCCCAGATACCCAATGGGCCTAGCAATCCATTAGCTCCCACGGGATCCCGGAAATCTCGGGAGGGTCGCGACACTTAGCTACCAATACTGTTTTCTTAAAACCCACATTAGCTGCTCCATGTTCGATCAGTGTTGCCCAAGGGATGCAACGGGTCTGGTTCCTTGGCTTCCTCCTGAGAAGAAAGCGAGAGACAATTAAGGGCAAGAGAGCTGAGAGTTTCATTCCAGAACTTAATTGTGCTGGTGTAGGAAAACCCACTTGACATATACTCTCGACTAACGAATCAGGAAATTGTTCTGCATACATACTCAGATGCAGACAAACGAGAGCAGGCTGTATTGCCTTCCTCTCATAGTCCCCTCACTGAGAAGAAAAAAAAACCAATGTTTTTACTTTTAATTTTTTTTTTAAATTCCACCGGTCCGGTCTGAGCAGTCCAGTCCGGTTCTATGTCCTTGGAACCGGAAAACGGGTCGCCCGATCATTGGTTCTAATTTTAGGAACTGAGAACCGGATCGGACTTCTTTAGAATCGGGAACTGAACCACCAGTCCCAGTACAGTCTGGGTAATCATGATCCGATCGATCCGATTTACTTACCCCTGATCGAACATGCCGAGAGAAGCAAGCATGTCGAGAGTCTTCTTGTCAACCTTGATCTCGTTGGTCTTGATGACCGACTTGTTGGGCATAAAGTTCATGTGAAGCCTAAGTGGCATCGACATCGATATGTAACATGTAATATGACATGACACGACATGTCATGCCGACACATAATTTTTCAAAAAGAAGAGAATTTTTAACATGTTGAGACATATTATATGTTAAATATACATTTCTATATATACATGATAATTCATCATGATATCAATGATGAGTTTCTTTTTCTTCTTTTTTTTTTTCTTTCTTCTTTTCTATTAAGGATTCACGATTAGGTTTTTTTGAGGCTAGATGGTTATATTAATTTGGAGCTAGCTGGGTATATGACTTAAGTGTATATATATATATATATATATATATATATATATATATATTTGATTGATTAACATCTTGATCCATATTTTATCGAAAAAGCTTAAAGTTGACCGTGTGTATATCGGAATGGTGTATCAAGATGCTGGAATCGCATGTTGCTGACGTGTTCGTAGCGTCGATCATGTCTTCGATGCCCGACACTTGTTGACCACATGTCGATCGCGCATCGAAGCGTGTCAAATGCATATTAATATCCAATACGGTACGGAAACTCCTAAAGAGTATCCGTGCTTCCTAGGGCGACGTTGGCGCTCGTCCTGCAGCTTCAACGAGATCCCACGGACGGGTCCCTTCTTGGATGCGCTTCGCCAAATGAGTGGAGAACGACGGTCTCGTTCGGAAGCCTCTTCGACAGGATGATGGCGACTTCCTCCAGGATCTTCTTTGTTTGGGTGGAAATCCAGAGTCGTGCGAGAATACTAAGTAGCTCTATGACCTGGCGACTTCTCAGCGGTCTTGGTACGCACGCGACCCATGATGGCTTACCTTTCCATTACATAAGCTTTGGAGAAATCGCGGAAAATGACATTGCATCCGACCAATAACTAGAAACAGGTACTTTTCAAATTAGTTTATTTTAAAAAAAAAAAACAAAGGGCGCGCATAGCGACGTTTCTATTTCTCTGTTTCTATTTCAAACCTATTCCAAAAATAAGTTTGGAACAGAAACTCGTTTGGCAACGCAAATCTGTTTTTCTATTTCTGAAACAAAATAGATTTTGGACTAAAATCAAAAACAAAAATTTTTCGTTTCTGGCAGAAATAGAAAATTTATTTCTGTTTCAAAAATTATTTTTGGAACAGAATGGTTGTCGTGCGCGCCCAAAAAGTACCGATTGTAAGCACGTCCCTGCCCGAACGGGTCAGAAAACCCAGCGCATGACCCTTACCCGAAGAAGGCCATGGCCCGACGGCCTTAAATACCCTAAATTTTTCGAGACAACCCTCGATCGTACCTCGAGCGATCGATCCACCATTGTGTGCGATTTATGGTTACGTTGGGCCTAAAACATAATTTCCAAAAAAGAAATAAATAAAAGAGAAAATAAAAAATAGTGGGCCACCTTTTCTAACAACTTGAAGCCCATAAATCTTCTGTGTTGTGGGAATTAAGCCCAACAAAGGCCGGAGCAGCCGGACGAACCGCCTCAGCGCAGTTCAGGATTTGCGCGGCGGAGTCGCTGCGAGCGTCGCCATTTTCGAACATCGAAGGCTTCAAGAGGCTTGTTCGTTCTTCCTGCTGTCGCGTCTCAGCTGGGTTGGAATGAGCTCGGTAATCTTTGCTCCCAGAATCCCACAATTTGATTTTTTGATCCATCTCCACTGGCCGCCTTGCCTTCGCTGGAAAGGTTTTTGCATGCTTAGTTTCTTGAATGCGAATGGCTCTGATCGCCCTGAGAAGCCTTGGACGTGAAACTGGGGAATGTACATTTGTTTTCACGTCTCTTGCTCTTCTTTGGATGAACCCAGTAGCTTGTTAGATTATGGGATTGAGCTGCGAAAGATGCGAATGGGTCGCTCTTTGCACTGATTTTTCCTTTGTTTAGTGCATGGAATCAGTGTTTGGTCGCGTCCGAGGCTCACTAGTTTGGTCAATTGCTGTTTGCATGTAATCATTTGATGTTGTGTCGTTTCTGAGTGCCCTTCCTGTAGGACAACGTCGGGCATGTACATGTTTGGCTAATGATTCCATATCGTTTTGTCTACTAGCCCGATAGAGTTTGTTGATCTGTGGAGTCTCGGAAGGAAAGAAGTTGAGCATGTGATGAAGCAGGGAGATGGGTTCGGATCTTGTTTGGGCTACTGGATTTATGTTTTTAATTTCCTGGCGTGGATATTGGCAGGAATTGATCACACGATCTCAGGTGGCTCCCGACTGGAGCGCCGGAGATTTGCTAATACTTGTGAATGAGATCGCGGCTGTCGAAGGGGATTGCTTGAACACGCTCTCTTCTTACCAGAAATGGGAAATAATCTCGGAAAACTGCACTGTGCTGGATGTAGACAGGACTGCGAATCAGTGCCGCAGGAAAGGGAATCCCTACTTGCTGACTACCGAAGGATTAAGCAGCATGAGTCTCTGTCCGGCATCAATTCATATTGGTCTCTGGGACATGAGAGAAGAAAAGGTTTTGGCCTTCCCGATACTTTTGATAGGGAATTGTTGAAGTCATCAATAATGTTCTTATGGTCCGGGAAGATAGAGCAGAGACAGAGCCAGACAATGATTCAGAAGCAGAAGGTGGCACGCCTGAAGCCGTTGCTTCCGAATCCGGTATTCTTGTCTTGCTTTTTACGTTACTGTAAGAAGTAGCAGTAAGATCTTTTCCGGCTAATTTGGTTGGAGTAGAGTCTCTTTATTTTTAGTCTAGAAGACAGTTGATGGGTGTACATAAACTAGTTTCTCTTGGTGATATTTTCCTGTTAATTTGGTTGGAGTAGGATCTTTTCTGTTCAAGATGTAGGTCAATGATGGACATTCACCATGAAGGTCAATTTACTAAGTCGTACCTCTGGAGATGCTGCCCTACCAGCTTGCTAATTCATGTGTGGTCTTGTTTAGTATCTGATATAGTACGGTATGGTAAATAAGTTGATTCTCTATCGTTACATGTTTTTAGAGTCGTTATTTATCTCTATGTCATTAAGTCTAGACCATCCCAAGTGGGAAGCGTTGATGTGCTCCACATTCCACAAACTTTCAAGAGGACTCAGTGTCTATGCACATATACGGTCGTCTATATGCCCGGCTTTTAATCTTGTCAATTGATCATATTTTTAATCTGCAATGTCCAGGCAAAGTAATGAGCTTAACTTGATTTTGTCACAGTTAGGTATGAATAGTTTATGAGAATTAGAATGAAATGTTTCCTTACGAAACACATTTTTGAAATGCTTTCCTCAAGAAACGCATTTAAAAGGCTTTAAATGGTCATGAAGTGGGCTGACTGTTTTCAAACATGCTTGAGATTTCACATACATGCATGATGCTAACTAACTTTGCGGTGAAATTGGTGGAGATTCCGGGTGGTCAGTCCACTTACCTTATTCAGCCTGTTATTATGGAAAATGCAGTGTGGAAAGAATAATTTGCATATACCAGGTTGTAGGGCCAGACACCTCATTCGGCCTAAGATTTTGGAAATAGCATTAGCTGAAGAATGAATTATACCAACTTTATTTAAATTAAGTTTTTAATAATCCCTTGCCAACTTAAAGATTCCTTTCTTCGAGTTGGACTAATGTGATATGCCTCTTGTCTAACCTGAATGTTTCTGTACTACACATCAAGCATCAATAATTGCATTATGGGGTGAAATGAAACTGCCATTTAGCACCGTGTTATTATTTTGATTTAACTAGATGTTCTGGAATTTTACTTATAGAACATGTGGCAGAACAATAATTTGTCTCCACAATTCTTTTGCTGGTTCATTGTGACACAACAATATTTTTACGGAGTTTAAGTGATATAATTGAGCTGATATGCATTTGATATCATATTGCCTTCTTGTCTACTAACTATTGCTTATGCATGTTCATTTTTTATAGGCGATAATTGATGCTGAACATATTCGTGAGACCGTTTTATATTATTCATCAAAATTATGAGCCAACTTAAGTTTTGTTTGCACTCTGCATGATCATTTATGAACTAGTTAATAGGGTTGGTAGATAGATTGAGACTTCTAAGCATATGTGTACAACATTACATCTATGAGTTATTTTAATTAATTTGATGGGTGTAATATTCATGGTGGACAGAGAGTACTCCTAAAATAAGCCCAGCCCAAGCGACCTCGTATAGCCATACTGATGAATTTGAGTCAAATTAAGTATTCCGATGGATATAATATGATATGTCCAAATTTGTGGTGTATACCATTTACTCCATGGATGTGCTCGAGTCGTCTTGTGTATGTGCTTTGCTAGATGTACGCCCAAGTGTCCCGGTGCTTTTACATCGTTAGATTTAATAATTGGATGTGTGACCTTATACGAGTCTTATGATGTGTCACCATAATACAAATGAAAGTTACAACGTCTCATTTACTATATTAATAGGTTCAAGAGATTTTCTGCATCTTTACCATTATATCCATTCGAACTTTTTCTGTTAGGTCTAAATGCATCTCATCTTGATTCACGATGGACAGATCATAACTAACATAATGAGTCAATACTCAAGAGCACAGATGTGTCTCACTTTTTCAAATTTCTAGGATAACTAAAGCATGTTGACGAGTTCTAATGCAGTCTATCTGAAATTTGATGTTTCACATGCAATAATTGGATGAGCTTGAGTGGTGTAGCCCATCTACGCTAGTAAGATTGAGTGATTTTGGATTCAAAATTGTTCGATAGAACATCTCATGTACTATATGGATTATCTCAAGAAGTCAAATGTACCATATATTAGAAGTTGTGAGCTTATCTGAATTTTGGTGAGTCCAATTAAACTAATTGAAATTTATGGTGGTTTGATGTAGATGTTAGAGAGCTTAACAAACTTAGTGAATCTCCACCACCGGATTATTAATTAAACAAACTTTGATGATGCATGCAGTGCGATTTGTCTAAGTTCGTAGGTCTTATGTACTCTATCGACGAGCGCAAGAGACCTCATGTATCTAGACTGCTCAATTTATCAATCTATCTAAGTAACAAAATGGATGTAATGCAATTTATCTACACATATGTATAAATGGTGCTGTTTACTCAATAGATTTGGTAAGATGAATAAATTAATGTCCACCAGTCAACTTATGTGCTTATATACGTTTTTATGGTGGGCATTCTTTGATCTATCTACATTTATAGCAAGTACTTATGTTATATGGATGATTTAAGAAACCTAGTTGTATTTGCATCTTTTTCTATGAGTTAATTTGGGTTTTACGATGGGTCCAATATAATTGACCACAACTTGTGGACAAACTTTCTTTGGCATATAAGCAAGAGCACGAGTGTGTTCTCCTTTTACAAGCTTATTATTATTTCTTTTTCTTTATCAAAGTCGACACTGATAGGTTGAGTGCAAAAACACAATATAAATGAAAGATAACTCTCACATGAGTTTATATATTATATTAGAAATTGAAGGTCAAAGCATGTCGAAGAAGTAAACAAGGACAGTTGAGCATGGGAGCTGTGCATGTGTCAACGCATGGGATGGTTACCTTTAACTTTACTACTATTATGGGATTGCAACATTATACGAGAGTAAGTTATGGTTCTTTTTAGGTCAAAGCTTTTTCTTATGTCTGTTTTGTTTAGCACATCTATCTGACAGAGCTGGTTAGATGATGATATGAATGGCTTGACTGAATATAGAAAGTCAAGTTAGTCGTTTACAGCATCCCCTATTGGGGTTCATATGGATTACATTTAATTAAAATGATTGATTTTGGTAAAATGACTACCTAACTGAAAGCTAAGTATATCTTGAATATGTTGTGTGTGTTAGGGACAATAGCAGTAACTTATACAGGCTTAACTTTTGCTCGAGCCAAAGAAAACTGAAATGTGATGACCCTAATTTCTGAAATGGCAGATCTGGAAATAGCTAACTCTAGTTTAAGAATTGTGTCGGTATCCAGGGGTGGATGGCTGCGCCATAGTTAGCGGTAGTGGTTGGCTCAGATAGACAGTAAGTGAAATAAGATGAAACAAAGTGATGCTTCGTTTGATAAATATATATGCTCGTCCTTGCACAGGCTATTTTGACTCATGGTAAGTGTTGATTCAAGGGGACAATTCATGATTATCCCAGTGCTTTGTAAAATCGAAGTATAGCGGACACATCAGTATTCTTGGATTCGTATTTCCTTCTCTCTGCTGAATATTGCCATTTCCTGCCATAGAATGTGGTCTACCTTTTCCATGTCTGGTTTCATATGAAAGATGGTTCCATAATTGTTTCTTTTTTGGCCAGAGCTTATTTCATAATTGTTGAAGAGAGAAATAATTACCTTACGAAGCTCAAGTTTCTCCAGGACTATGTACTGAATGAAAACTTCACTGATGTCATATTCGTTTATGATGTAATGACCTTACTTGTCAATTACGATGTTAAATTCTGTCAAGATGATGGATGTGGGGCGAAAGAAATGTTGCTGTGGTCAGAAAAATGCCAGTTAAATTATCATTCATGAAATTGATCATGGAAATTTCTTTTCTGTGACATGAAAAATACTTTGGACCACGCTGTTGCCAGCAAACAAAGAAGTCAAGCTACACATTTTAAGTGAAGCTATTGTCACGCTGGTTTGTGAGGTTAAGGTTATTGATGAATTTCCAGTCTCTGTGTTATCACAGGTTTGCTATGCTGCTGCTGCTTACTATTAATTTTGCCACGCCGATAGTCTGTTTTATTGCCTATATCATTCCTTACAAAAATTTTTGAATGATATTTATGTTGTGATGACACCGCCAGAAATTGTTTAGTCATCTTTCTTTGATTCTCCTGTTTAGTGGTATGTGCATAGAGTCTGAAACTTAATGTTCGAAGAGTGTTGAAGCATCTATGCTCCTATTCTGTTGTTTTGTGATAGTGACAATTCATATCTTTAATTTGGTGCCAACAGGTTCTAAAAGGAAAAGAAAGAAGTCTGGACACATCATTGTGCAAGGACTCCCCACAACGAGCCCATTAAAGGATAAAAGTACGAAATTCGGTGTCCCGAAGAAGCGTGGTGAAAGTACCTCAGGTGTGTGCATGGTTGTCTGTAAATTTAAGAAGTTTGTACCATGTCAAAGCCTCTGTGCTGTTTTATTTGTTTCCTTTTGTGTCATGCTGTGTCTGTGTTATGATGATTCATTTCTTTAATTTGGTATCATCAGGTTCCAATAGGAAAAGCAAGAGGGGCAAGGGAATCAAGCAAAGAAAGAAGACTGTGTCAACGAAAATCGTTGTGCAAGGACTGCCCACGACAAGTCCGTTAAAGGATAACACTATGGTGCTGCCAATTATGATCCCATCGAAGGATAACGCTATGGAACTCGACGTCCCGAGAAGTGCAGTGACAATACATTGGAAGAAAGGCCTCAAATGTGTTGTGCGGATGCTGACGCGATGCCCGTGGAAAACTCCAAGGGAAGAAGCTCGAGGAAAGCTGCTTCAAAGACGTGGGGAAAACAAGCGAAGACGAGCTGGAGCAGGTGATGGCCTTGACGTTGCGAGAGAATGCGGAGCTGATCCAACGAATCGTGGACGGGAGTCCGGCCCCGGATCCAGGTTGTGGATATGTAGATGTAAAGAGCGGCGAGAACTGCAAAACCGAGTTCATTAGAGGGCAAGGCGATAAGCTAATTGCTTGTCTTGGAACCATCATAGACACCCTTAACCAGCTCTGTGACGTAGTTCAAGTCAAAGAACGCGACTAGTCATCACATGCTAGTGAATGTAGTTTGGTACAGTGCATTTAGATGCTTGACATGGTAAAATGATTTAGTGGCCAGTCTTGACGCCTAGTACAGCATTCTTTTCTTAAATTCGACCGGACAAGATTCTTTATAGACGGACAAAATATTGCGTAGCCTGGCACGATTAGGGGTGGGTATGGGCCGGGAGGTTGGTTTCGGACATAGGCTCTAAAATCGACTATGTTATAATCGGTTCTAAAATTTTTGGAATTTGGAAGCTAACTTGTTTGTTCTGAAACATGTTTTGGGACTTGTCTTGTTTCTTCGGCCCGATTTTAGGGTCTATCTGACAATTTTTTTTTTTTAAATTTCATTCTTTCTAGTAAAATAATATATGTAGAAATAAAACGATTCAAAGTAAAAGATGAATAATAAAATTCACTATTCGCTAAAAGCAACAATTCCTAATATGAGCAATAACAATTACAATCCACCAAAAATAGAAAAGGTGAAATGAGCGAGATTAGAGTTTTATTTATTTATTTTTAACAGTTGTTAAAAAATTGATTTCAAAATAGTCCAGTTCCTTAGGTACTCGAAACTAAAAACCGATCTGGTTTCAACCGGTTCCCAAAATTTAGAACCAGTTACTGGACCAGTTTGAATGAAAATTGATTCTTGGACTTATTTTTCAGGTGGTCTGATCTGGATTTTAGGTAAATCTGGTCAGGTCGCACACCCCTAGTCACAATGGTGCTGGCCCAATCATTAATCACCATGTGTGATAGATGGACCCACTTTGTAAGATTTTTCTTAACTTCCTCGGTTCTCTCTCCTGTACTCTCTCTCTCCCCCCTCGCTTCCGTCCCCGTTTTTGACACACTCTTTTATACTCTCTTCCCTTCTCTTCTTCATTCAAAGGCGTGTCTTCGTTTTTTAACCTAACATTTAGTAACGTGGACCATAAATGGATTGCATTTAATTTTAGAAATAATTTTGAGTGGGATTATAAATAAATTAATTAATAATTTAATGAGTCTTAAATAAATTTTAAATAGGTTACATAAGTATCTTAATTGAGTCATAAATAATAGTTTTTTTTTTAACTTTTTAATTTTCTGATTTTATATATATTTTTAATCTTATCTTGTTTTTTCTTTTGCTGAAATCTGTGAGGGTCGCCAGCCGCAAGGCTAGACCAACAAATTTTTTAATAATTTTTATTTAATATTTTGTTTCTTTTGTTTCTCCTTATTCCTTTGCCGCGATCGACCGCCTATAGCCATAGGCAAGCTTGAGCCTCGTTGGGGTCGGGTTGGTTGCCGATTGCCGGCCGGTCATCGATCACCGAATGTCAGTTGATTGTTGTCTGGTCAATGGTTGCCGCCGGTCGTCGGCCAATCGCCAAATGCCACCGATCGGTTGCCGGCGGAGGATGAAGAAATTCCAACGATATCCTAAGAAAATAAAAATTTAAAACAAATATGTTTTTTCATATTGGAAATAAGTATGAAAGTGTTTTATAAATATGAGTCGGGTATGAATTAAGTTAAATATGAGTGCCTAGATTTATATTGCTTAAAAGTAAGTCAAAACGATTTAAATAGGTCAATATAGATCGGACCGTTTTGAACCTACACAATCCAAACTGGTGTGTCTGGGTTGGTCCAGTCCCTCAAGTTTCTGGGATCGAACTGATAGTCTTGATTTTCAATTTTCAAAATAAAAAATTAGACCGGTGATCCTTGAAATCGGACTGGACTGATCGGTCTAGTCCGATTTTCGGCGGTCTGGTGGACCGGTAAACAATGGACGGAAAACGGTGGGATGGGATCCCTAATGCTGTAGTGTTTTGCGACGGAGGAAGAAGCGGACCAAACTGGAACAAATGGGAGTTGGGAAAGAAGAAACTTCTTGTTTCTTCAACTGTTATGTTGCTTTTAAACAAAACTTACTGCTGGAGTGGGAATTCATGACGGAAATCTTATACTTCTGATGCCCCATTTGCTGGGCAGAAAAACAATTACAGTAAAGAATGTTGGGGTCGGACACATGTATCTCCCCTCCAAGACATCTTATACTTATGCACCATTCTCAGGTTTCATCAAGGTCAGTGCACATCCTTATTTGCTAATCCTTTTAAATGGCGCTGAACTTATTCTGCATTACCTCTTCGGTCCGGTTCCCCTTGAAAGCCGAACACCGGTTCCATCTTTAGAAACCGAGGACCTCCGAATCAGATCAAATCAGCCGATCTGGGTCCAGTCTGTTTATCTTGCTCACCCCTAATGCTCGACCTACATTTGTTATGGTCAAATCTCGACATCAATGAAGATCGCACACAACAGGAAATATAGCAAACAGTCCTAAACCTGGGTGTTAATTCAGTCATATCCCTTTATTTGGTCAGTTTAGTCCTAAATTTTTTAATGATTTGTCAAAGTAATTCTTTGAACCGATTTTGGCCATAAATTGGTGATGTGGATGCCGGCGTCCTAGTACAAAGCGGGCGTAGACATTGATAATTTTGCAAGTTTTACAAATTTTTACGAAATTTTTATTATCTTTTAAATATTTTTTTCTATCCTATTCTATCCTATTTTTTTTTTTATTGTAGTCGGTGAGGTCTGTGGCATTCTCACCTAGGTGAGCCCTCCCCACATCCAACGAGACCAGCCCTCGCCTAGGCTGTGAGGGTCGAGCCCTCATTGGATCTGGGAAGGTTGTCACAATCCTCGCCCAGGTCGAGCCCTCGTCAAATTCAGCGAGGACGTCATGGCCATTGTTCCTGGCTGACGACCTTTACTAGCTATCGCCAAGGCCCGAGAGAAAAATAGGAAAACAAAACAAAACAAAACAAAAAGAATTAAAAAATATATACTAAAGTTTTAAATAATCTACGTTAGCGTCGATCGTGTTACATAGGATAGTTGGCATCCACGTCAGCGCTTTCTGACCAAAATTGTTTGAAAGGACTATATTAGCAAACGTTAAAAGGTTTAGGACAAAGTTAGCATAGTTAAAATGTTTAGGACTGAATTGATAGTCTTATAATATGTATGGACTTTTTGGACAATTTCCACAACAATTAGATAGCCCACGGAAGGACGCACGCCGCGTCCACATATTAAGACGGATTTGTGGCCATCGACCTCATATTGTTGGCTTCGTGGTGTGGTCGGCAGCATCTTGGCAAGGCCTGTGGGAGCACGGCGAGGTTGGTGGCGTTTGGGATGGGCTTACGACTAATGGTGTGTGTGTGTCGGGGGTGTGGTGTGAAGACGCTAATTCGTACTATTCTCACTTTAGTATTATAACTTTATTACCCATTTAAGTGTCACAACTCTAAAACAACTTCCACTTGAGTGGCTCTGGCAACATATCTCAGGCCACGAACTCTAAGGGATTTATCTTAATAATAACATATCTGGCTTTTTCTTTTTTCTTGTTCACAGAAAATTAAGTTCAAAAGGGAAATTCACCCAAATGACATAATTTTCACTTTCCCGGCACTAAAACGACGCATAGAAGAAAAACCGATTAAAGGGAATAACTAGTTCTCTCTCAATTTCACGCTCTCTCGCTCTTCAGTATAAAGTGAAATGGTAATAATTGAAGTATTTCTATACCCGGCGCATCCGTCGACAACACCAATTGTGATTACCTGGTAAAAAGCAACACGAAGTAGTAGAGAAGACCAACGATCTCCTCAGGAAGAAATCAAACAGACTGTAATTTAGAGCATTTAACTGCATCAAAACGCCATCATCCATGAAGGAATGACTTAAACTTAAAAAAAAAAAGTAAAAAAAAAACCGGAGAAATAACGCGAAAGAAATCGACAAGCAACGCCAAACATTATCGGTAGTTCTCTGTTGACAACGCCGAATCATTGTGGAAACCTAAGAAAGCTGTCTGGCTTGTGATTGTTGAAAGAGACTCCAATGTACTTAAAAAAAATTTGAATATTCATAAGTTGTTCAGGGATCACGTTGAACAAATTAAAAGTCTAAAAATGAAATTGCACATTGGGTTAAAGTTCAATGACCATATGGCACGAATTAAAAGTTCAGAAAGGCGTTGCATATTGAACTAAATTTAAGGAACTATTTATGTTATTATCTCGAATTTAATTGAGTAAGGGAAAGTCGCTTGGATCAAGATTTAAGCCTGCATAAGAAAAAAAGAGGGCCAATGAGTTGATGGTAGATGGAAAGCAGGAAAAACACATACATTTGCTAATATGTCCATTGGAGTGAAAAATAAATGCGAAGTTTTCTATGGACAACTGTGCTAAAAATTGTTGACATCACATGATTGTTTCGTTAGATTTGTAATTGCTTGGACAAAATATGAAGTGCTTACATGATTTGCTTAGCAATTTGCGGTTCATATCTCGAGTCGGTAAAGTTCGACCAAAACTTTTGACATTTGATATGTCACCCGTCTTAAATTCGGTCGATATAGTTCTTTCGCATAAAAAGTAAGCTATTTTACTTTATTAGAACTCTAGGAAAACGTTGTCTGATTTGAGAATTTCCTAGTACCTTCGAGGTCGAAAGAAAACTCACGGTTCGATCATCAGCTTTAACAAGTTCGGATATTGATCAGAAGCTCCCCATTAGAACCATCTAGTCATACCTTTTCATAAGATATTTCGTGAAGCAAGGCTTCAAGTCAAACCTGGCTAAACTTACGAAAATTCTGACCTGAAGTATCAAGTGTCTTAACAAATTATCACTCACTTAGGTAAGTCTTGATGGCAAAGTGAAAATCCTATCCAGCGATGATGGGGAGCATCTTCCACCAGGAAATCGGATGCTACAAACGCATGGACCCCTGGTCAACAAAGAGTCCAGACAGCTGCGCCATGACCGGCACTTGCCAAGCTCATTTACCTCCGCCGTCAAAAAAAAAAAAAAAGAAGAGAAGCTCTGTCCAAAACCTAGCGAATGGTTTCCGCATACGTTCCTTCGGAAAGATCAAGAAAACAACAAAACTCCGCATTCACGAGAAGATAACAGCTGCAAAGAAGGGAGCAATAAAATAAGAGGTTTAATGCTGCGAAGAACTTTAAATTATTTTTTTAATCCAGAAATCGTAAACTATACGCCTGTGACAAATTTATCATATGTAATTTTGTTAAATTTTACCGTTAAATTATCGAGTTAGATGACATGTGACAGTTGATGGCTGTACCGATTTGGGATTTTCACCCTACGTTTGTCACAGAAGTACCAGTTTGGGATTATTCATGGCGTTAACCCAATTTAGCGGAAACTAACGAAAGGTAAATTTATCACATGTTTATCAGTTTAATATTTTTGGTAGTCAAAAAATTAATTTGTGATAAATTTATCATAAGAATATCAGTTTGGAGTTTTTTGTGAGCAAAAAATTAACTCGAATAAGTTTGTCACAAATGTACCGGTTTGAGATTTTTCGTTCTATTAATCCTAAAATAAAACCATACACAAAGATAGATAAAACATAAAGAAAATGTGGATTATGAAGACTCGGCCGGCCGAGAACAGCTAAGCAGCTCTCATTGTTGGCAAACAACATCGTCCGTCTCACCCCTCCATTTGTCACCTTCCATCTGCTCTTCACGTCTTTAGCCCTCTCCCCCTTCACACCCCCCTTCTCTTCTCCATCCCTCATCGACGGCCATTCTCTCCTTTCATAACCATGGAGCGTAGGAAACCCCACCGGCTCGTGGCCGCGGCGGGCCTTGCGCTTCCTCGTCCTGGCAGCCCGCGACCTCGTCACCTGCAGCGCCGGCGAGACCCAGACCCTGATCAAGTTCAAGGGCTCCCTCTCCAACGCCAACGCGTGAGCGACTGGGACGGCTCCTCCGTCTCCCCGTGCGGCTGGACCGGCGTGTGGTGCCTCAACGGCAGCGTGTGGCAGCTCAAGCTCGACTGGATGGGCCTCGGGGGAGTCCTCGACATGGACTCGCTCGCCGAGCTGCCCCTCCTCCGCATCCTGAGCATCAGGGGCAACGGGTTCGAGGGGTCGATGCCGGAGGTGAAGAAGGTGGCGGCGCTCAAGGCGGTGTCGATGTCGAGCAACCGGTTCACAGGGGAGATCCCGGACGACGGGTTCGACGGGATGAAGGCCCTGAAGATCGTGTACCTGGACAGGAACGGGTTCACGGGGAAGATGCCGAAATCGCTGGCGAATCTGCCGAGGCTGGTGAACTTGAGCCTGGAGGGGAACCAGATGGGAGGGAAGATACCGGACTTCCGGCAGATGGAGCTGCAGATGGTAGACTTGGCCAACAACCAGTTCGAGGGGAAGATCCCTCCGGGGCTGAGGAACATGAACTCCTCCTACTTCCAAGGTGATCATTACTTTTGCTCATTTAGTAAACTCATTTAGCATATAAATCGTATTATCTGCCGCATCATATAACTTTAATTCATGGGCAAGCAGTATAAAATGTGTGACGCCTAAGCAACATCAATGTTGGTTAGGGCATCGGAGATTCTGAACGCCACCGATTTTGTGCAAATCATTATGTGTCCGAGTTACTTGCACAGTTCAAATGTCCAAAGTGGGGCTTACAGGATATTCCATGAGTCTCCATATAGCCAGATCTCCATCCCATGACCCTGGCTTATCTGAAAGGAAAAATCTTTAGTACTTGAGTGACTGCTTTCGTCTTATAGACAAGCAAGTATACAAGTTCAACACTATTTGGGCTACATATAACGATTACGTAAAAATTTTTGTGGAATAACGATCAAAGGGGCACGGTAAAAATCTTTCTAGACTAAGTCACCTCTTGCGGTCATTCCGCTTGGAGTATAGTTTTTCAATTTCGAAACACATTGCTTGTCTCCCAAATTGTCGCCAGTCAAGCCAAAGCGGCTTATCCCCCGTAAAGCTACATAATTTTGCTGGGATGCGTGTCTAGTTCAATTATCTAAAATCAATTTTCCACAAGTAGTACGTGCGATGCACGTCTTTCAACATATACATATACATACATATGATATATACATATATATATATATGTATAGTATAATATTTCATTGACAAAGTCGCCTATTCCCTTAACAAAGCTGCATTTCTTGTGGGGCTTATGACAATGACCTCGTGCGACTTGATCAAATTAACTTTGCATTTTGACGGACCATTTGAAACACACACACTCACACACATTATTGGTATATTGTCATGTGTTCGGTTAAGATATAGTAAGTCTCAAAGTCGATTTCATCTTCTCACATGGTTAGACGTAGTGGACAGAGCGAAAGCCAATGTCTTCTTAGCTTGCCTAAAGTATCCAACGAATGACTACTCTTGTGATCAAGCAGGGAACAAACACTTGTGCGGGAAGCCTCTTTCCCCGTGCAAATCGTCGAAAAAGATGATACCCCTCCCGTACAGGAATGTGCAAACGACGGCCAAGGCGAGGAGTGTGGTGGCGACCCGGGTCCGGTCTGTTTATCTTGCTCACCCCTAATGCTCGACCTACATTTGTTATGGTCAATCTCGACATCAATTGAAGATCGCACGCAACAGCAGGAAATATAGCAAATAGTCCTAAACCGGGTATTAATTCAGTCATATCCCTTTTATTTTGGTCAGTTTAGTCCTAAGTTTTTTAATGATTTGTCAATGTAATTCCTTGAGCCAATTTTGGCCATAAATTGGTGATGTGGATGCCGGGCATCCTAGTACACGGCGGGCGTAGACATTGATAATTTTGCAAGTCTTACAAATTTTTATGAATTTTTTATTTTCTTTTTATAAATCTCCTATCCTATTCATTTTTTTTTATTGTAGTTGGCGAGGTCTGTGGCAATCTCACCTAGGTGAGCCCTCCCCACATCCGACAAGACCAACCCTCGCCTAGGCTATGAGGGTCGAGCCCTCATTGGATTTGGGGAGGTTGTCACAACCCTCGCCCAGGTCGAGCCCTCGTCAAATTTATTGAGGGCGTCATGGCCCTCGTTCCTGGCCGACGACCTTTACTAGCCATTGCTAAGGCCCGAGAGAAAAATAGGAAAACAAAACAAAACAAAAAGAATTAAAAAATATATAATAAAATTTTTAAATAATCTACATTAGCTTCGATCGTGTCACATAGGATAGTCGGCATCCATGTCAGCGCTTTTCGACCGAAATTGTTTGAAAGGACTACATTAGCAAACATTAAAAGGTTTAGAACAAAGTTAGCATACACTACAAAAAAACAAGGTTTTAGCAACAGAATTTGCGACGAAAAATTTGACAAAATTCGTCGCTAAATTAAGTTGCGACGAATTTTGCGACGAAAAAACTTTCGTCGCTAATTCGGCGTCGCAAAATTTAGCGACGAAAAATTTAAACTTTCGTCTCTAATTTGTGACGAAATCTATTCGTGGCAAAATTCGTCGCTAAAATATTCGTGGCAAAATTCGTCGCAAATTTACGACGAAAATATGTTCGTGGCAAAATTCATTGCTAAAATATTCGTGGCAAAATTCGTCGCAAATGTGTTCGTGGCAAAATTCATCGCTAAAATATTCGTGGCAAAATTCGTCGCAAATTTACGACGAAAATATGTTCGTGGCAAAATTCATCGCTAAAATATTCGTGGCAAAATTCGTTGCAAATGTGTTCGTGGCAAAATTCGTCGCTAATTTGCGACGAAATATGTTCATGGCAAAATCGTGGCTAATTTAGCAACGGCCTTTGCCACGAAAGTTGCGACGAAAATAGGAACGAAAAGAATTTCCGGGTCACAAAATTTAGTGAGGAAATTTTTTGTTTTTCGTTGCTAAATTGCAACGAAAAATGTATTCGTTGCTAATTTGCGATGAATTTTGCCACGAAAATTGCAATGATAATAATTTCGGGTCACAAATTTAGCAACGAAATTAGCTTTCATACATTTGGAGGGGGCTTACGAGCAAGGATTCTTGTTATCTTTTCTTCATAGAAAACATGCATATATATCAAAACCTGATAGAAGTGTCTTCATAATATCTCAAGAAAATTGTAATGTTCCTAAAGAAGCCAATAATATCACAAAAAGAAATCACGTATTATTACTTATACTTAAAATATCATGTGGACTACAGACAATAGGAAGAGGAGAAAATTGAAGCAGGAGAATCCAAATAGTTTGAACGAGAGATAGATCAGATCCTCCGAAGATAGAGCTTCTTCTCCAACCATAGCTTTCATAGCTTGAACATCTTTCCTAATTATTGTACCCTGAAAAGCACTTACGTGGTCACAATAGCAGGAAGCCCTTCTGGAATTGCTGCAACTGCAAGAGCAACTGGTATCTGCATGGGCACAACAAAACAATTATAGTCTTACAAATTCTATAACACAACTAAACATGAAAATGCAATGCACCTTGTGAACAACTCTAACCAATTGCAGAAAAACTTCCTTCATGGTTCAAGCTATCACCAAATTTATAGATTAGTCTGTTTTTGATTTATACTCCAAACAAGGATGTTCAGAATCCAAACATTCAATAAAGCATGAAACATAACTTAACCGCAAAAACATTACCTTAAAGTAATGAAATGCACCCTGTAGAAATCCACTGTGGGCTGGGTCACGAAAGTGAGCAATGTTGACAACCCATACTAGCACACATATCCCTGCAATGACCTAAAGACATGTAATGAAATTTAGAAATGAGCAAGAACTAATGTCTCCAAATTAGATTGTGAAAACATTTGGACTGTAGAATCTCAAGAATTCAAAAGGAATTCAAGCTCTTCAAAATATCAAAGATGACAAGGACAAAAATGACACTTTCAGTACCCGGGAAGCATAAGTCACCACTTCCAAATCATTAGAGGTCAACGAAGAGCCAGCTCAAGGGAGATAAAATAGTAATCCAACAAGAAGGGTAGTGCCACAGTGGGTTGCTAATTGAACAGGTCCCCCCAAAACCTAGCTAAAACAAGCTCTCTCCCCTTATACATCCAGTTATGTGTCACAAGTATGTAGCAAATTCTTGTGTTGGAGATAACACCAAGGAACTCACTAAATTGCAGGCCATATACAAGTGATAATAAAAAGCAAAAAATACCTTTGCCAGAAAAGTACCAAATTCATCCCATTTTTTCTTCACTGGTGTTGCCTCCTGCAACCAGTTGGAAGCATATTACTTCAGATAGAGCTTACAGCAATTTCTCAAGTAGCTGAAAGAACGAATTTACTTGTTTAAGGGCCGCAATTTCATGAGAACAGGAAAAGTGATACTGAGGTAATTTCAAGGTATGGTAAGTTGATGCAGAATTTCCACAGTTAATTGCCCAGTCAAGTCATCAACCACAGCTGCGCATGATTGGCAGTAGTCACCCTATTCTTAATTCCTTCAAGACCCTCACATCTGTTGTTCACAACAAATTGAATAGCTAAAATGATGCTACAAAAGGATGGAGACCTTGGAGAATGTAACTTCTCTAGATCTCCATACATAATACAAGCAAGCACTCTAACTAAGCTTATGAAAAGTTTCTGCAACGGAGCCATAGCTAGCAAACAAGGAGCAGGTAGCAACATTGGGGACATGTATCAGCTCTTCACCACTGGACTTCTTGATACCATCAGAAAAGCTAATTCTGCCTTCCACTTCTAGAAAATTCGGTGGATGCTCATGATTGCATTACCAGAACGAAAAATCAAACCGAATTATTTCAGAAAGGCATTCATCAAATATGCTCAAAATTGATTCAGAAAGAGAACTGATACAAGCGGGAAACATAAAGTACGCAATCTAGAATGACAGTGAGCTCATCAGCCAGGCTCATCAAGCAGGACATTGTCCAATTTGCACCATGAAACCTTGTAGAATAATTAGCCTCAAACTAATGAATGGATAACACAGAGTTCTAAGTATAACGCATGCATATCTATTGGTCGCGGCTCCAAAAATAATGCAAAGTCATGACCTTTAGCATGGCAGTGACCTGCCAATTACAAGCCACAAGTTGCTCCAGCTCGAAATTGGTAACTAAAAACAAAACGAAAAAGATTAAAAAAAAAGACATAAAAGTCTCTAGCCCCCAATTTGATATGGCAAATGTAAAACTAAACTAAAATGATCCTGCTCATCGGTGAAGTGTCTACCATTATTAAAGGAATTCCAGCGGCCAACATAATGCCTTATACAAATTTAGCATGGGAAAGTTCTCCGGATGACTGCCTCCTAGAAAAGAAAAATTTTAAATTTAAGTTGTAGAATAAGGATCATAAGCATCCATATATTGTGAAAGTTTTCGAAAGCTGTCAGAACATGGCATTTGATCGTTACCTTGATATTTTGCAACTTCTTCTCCATCGTAGAATACCTTGAAAGTAGGATAAGAATGAATGTCTACTTTGGAACAGACTGCTTTATTGGTTGCACAATCAACTTCTCCAATCTCTATTTTGTCTTCACCTTCGATCTCCTTGCCAAGATCAACTTCTCCAATCTCTATTTTGTCTTCACCTTCGATCTCCTTGCCAAGTGTCGCGACCCTCCCGAGATTTAATTTTACCGGGGTCTCGAGGGAGTTAATGGATTGCTTCGCCCATTTTTAGATATCTGGGCTTCGCTCGGGCTCTCCCAAGCCCATACCAAATCGCGTCAGGAAATTTTAAAATCGATGTCGACCTTAGTGTGGTCGGGTGACATGTGATCAATGTGCATGCCATCGGAGTCGCCACCAATCATTTCTTGGAGGGTATGATCGGAAACCCTATCGAGCGATTGGGAGAAATCGTTCGATTCTGCGAAAACCAGAGATTTGAATTCGGGGACTTAGTTACGCCGATATTTCTATCGACGCCCTTTCGGTACCTATGTTGAGTGATTTTCCTATTCTGAGTTCATGCAGGCGAGATTGGGTAAGGTAGGCTCTGAAAGTCTAAATGGTTCATGCAAATGGGAATATCTATCCTATCAATCACAATCATAGAAATAAATGCGCAATTAGGGAATCAATTCAGAGAGAAATCACATCAAAGTCAGTCAATACAAGTAAAGGGGAGTCCTAGGAGTCGAGAAAACACACCGATTAGGTTCGAGAGTGAA
>JAGVVM010021971.1:0-11941 GCA_019149425.1 Psidium friedrichsthalianum
AAGACTTTTTTTACGGGTCTCGAGGGAGTTAATGGATTGCTAGGCGCGTTTTGAAAAGTCTGGGCTTAGCTCGGGCCCTCCCAGGCCCATACCAAATCGCGTCAGGAAAGATTTAAATCGATGTCGACCTTAGTGTGGTCGGGTGACATGTGATCAGTGTGCATGCCATCGGAGTCGCCACCGATCATTTATTGGAGGTATGATCGGAAACCCTATCGAGCGATTGGAGAAATCGTTCGATTCTGCGAAAACCAGAGATTCGGATTCGGGGACTTAGTTACGCCGATATTTCTATCGACGCCCTTTCGTACCTATGTTGAGTGATTTTCCTATTCTAAGGAGTTCATGCAGGCGAGATTGGGTAAGGTAGGCTCTGAAGTCTAAAGGGTTCATGCAAACGGGAGTATCTATCCTATCAATCACAATCATAGAAATAAATGCGCAATCAAGGAATCAATTCATAAAGAAATCACATCAAAACCAGTCAAAGTAGTTTAGGGGAGTCTTAGGAAGGCCTAGAAAACATGTCAGTTAGGTTCAGAGGTGATTTTGAATGATTTGGGTCAGATTGACCAGAGGGGCAAAATGGTCATTTTGGGAGGCTCGGGAATTCAAGAATGTGAAAATAGGTCAAACCAGTTGAATGTGGTTTTTCCCTAATTTCCACAATTTTTGAGGATTTTTCTGAATTTTTCTTGACATTTTTTAGAATTTTCTAAGACTTTCTAAGAATTTTCCTATTTTGGAACATTTTCTATATTTTTTAGGATTTTTATTTTGATTTTTTAGAATTTTTATTATTTTTTTTTTCAAATATTTTCTATATTTTCTAACAAATTTTCCAAATTTTTCTAAAGTTTTTATGATTTTTTATTATATTTTTTCTTGTTTTTCTACAATTCCCAAATTTTCCTAATTATTTAACCTCTTTTTTATTTTTTATTTTATTTTTGGTTTTTATTTATTATTTATTATTAATTAATAATTTTTTTATTTTCGGAATTTCCTAATTTTTCTAAATTTTATAAGATTTTTAGAATTTTTATATATATTTTTTTTATTCTATTTTTATTTTTGTTTGATTGTTTATTTGTTTATTATTATTTTTATTATTTTTCTATATATTTTTTTATACTAATATTTTTTATTATTATTTATTATATATTATTATTATTATGATTTTTACGGATTTTTACTTTTTCGGGATTTTTTTATTATTTATTTATTATTTTTATTATTTTTTATTATGTTTTATTATGCATTTAATTATTATTTTCCTAATTTCCCGGACCGGGTCGGGTCGACCCGGCCCACTTGAGAACCGGCCCGAAGGCTCATTCGGGTCTAGACCTAAACGGCACCGTTTTGATTTTTTTGATTTTCTATATATATTTTTTATTTTATATTTTTTATCAAATTTCCTAAATTTTTATTATCTTTTTATTTATTATTTATATTTTTTATTTGTTATACGGACCGGCCAAGGGACCCAGCCCAGACCCGGCCCGGCCCGAAGGCCCAAACAACCTAACCCAGTGCTGAAACGACGTAGCTTTAGGAATTCTTTTTAAATTTTCGAATTTTTATTTTTTGTTTATTCTATTATTACTTTTCCCGCCTAAGTCTAAATCTGACGGCCATAAGCTCACCACGTGGCCACGATCTGACCGCCCATCCCTCAAACTGATTCTACGGTCCTGATGAACTCCTAGCTTCGATCCCAACCGTTCATTATTCGGACTAAACCGACGTCCCCAGATCAAGTCCGCAGCTAATCCCTACCGTCCAATTAAGCTTGTTATTTAATAATTCGGTTACATCGTCTGCTGACGTGGCGTCCGACGTGGAGGCACGTCGGCGCCACGTCTGCATTGACCAGGTCAACGAAGGTTGACCTGGTCGACCTGCTGTTCGGGGAAGATGACAGGCGCCGGCGGTCGGCGCCGGAGCCTCGCCGGAGAACCTAAAATTCGAGCTAAAACTTCTCCACAACCCCCTTCTTCGGCCTAAATCCACTCTCAAACGTCCCAGCGCAAATTTATCTAGCTTTCAAGCCATAAAGCTCCCTAAAACTACCCTATCCGACTTTGGCCGGGAGTTACTCCGGCGACGAAACTAACACCTAACAGATACACCACGAGAGGCTACACAAATCGAACCAAGCGCATCCACAGGGTGCAAGAGGACTCACCTGGAAGACATACGGCTCAGCGACCACCTGGATTGAGCATACAAGCTCGTAACAGGTTCAAGGGGTTGAGGTCGATCATGCGGTTTTGGACGTTATCAATGCGAAACGAAGACAAAAGGGAGTTCAAACGAGGTGATAGGCTCAACTAGACCGAATGAAACAAAGAAACGATACAGCATTATAGTTCCGCCATTGAAGCTTACACACAAGAGCATCAATGGTGATTACCTTTTCTGACGATGAAGCAGCGAATGGGAGGGTCCTGGACGTTCCTTATGCCTCACGAAGCCCGGACGATTGGTCTTGGGGCTTGGCTCCGTGTCGAGAACTCTGACGAAGCTCTTGAGGCTTCTCGGCCAAAAAACCCCTGTCGCCGCCGCGATCTCCGCCAACCTTCCTATCCTTCTCTCCCTCTGTATGTATCTTCCCCCTTTTTTATCCTCCTACGGGCCTCCCCCCCCCCCCCCCCGGTCTCTATGTACGCGCGGCTCCCCTCAAAAAAAACCCTCGACAGCTCCTCCATTTTTTGTCCTTTTCTCACCTCGGATCACAACCGCCTCAGCTCGCCCCGCCCGCCGTACGTTTAATCACATGCGCAAGGCGACAAAAGGGAGATTCGGAGACGAGAGGGGTCGCGGCGACGTCGTTCCAACGACAGAAAAACCAGTGCTCGTGTGCGCCGTGTCCTGCGGGTGTCAAGTGGGGAAGATAATGAATAGTGTCGGGTCATGGGTCGGGTCGGCCCAACCCGATGACCCGACCGGCCGAAAAAGGCTAAATTGGACCAAAAATTGGCCCTTTTTCATGAAATTAAGGCCAAAAATGGGTTTCCCAACACGAATTACATCTAAATATGAGGTTTTTATGAAAATTTTGCTTGAAATTGGACAAAAACCCCAAATTTTCGGTTTGACCCGAGTATCCAACTTGCAAAATTCAAACATTTAAGGACTTTTTTTCGCAAAAATTGATGCCACCGATGGATTCAGAAGGCCAAAAACTAGGGGGTGACATGCCCCGATTTTCAATTCAGTCCCTAGAAAAATTTTAATTGCATTTCAAGCACTTTTGAGGACTAAATTGAAAAACTGAAAATTGCACTTTGGCCCCTTTGTGTGAAATTGGGCAATTCAGTGGATTTTTGGACTTGATTTTAATTTTAGAAAATAGAGGGTGGTGACATGACTTCAAAAATGTAAAAATCCAAAATTACAGGATTAAAAAGAAATTTCTAGAATTTTTTTCAATGAATTTGGAAAATGTGACTTACAAAGCAAGTCCTATTTCCAGATTAATTTTTCAAATTTCTTTGGCCAAAATGAATAGAAGAACAAAATAAAAATATGGACTATTTTTATGTATTTTTTGAGGCCGCAAATGCTATTTTTTGTGGATTTTTTAGTATTTTTCTATTTTCTGAAAAATATTAAAAAATGCGAAAAATATGAAAAATTATTTTTTGTTCAAAATTGGTTCCTTAGGCTAGGCTAGGGCTTCCAAAGTTGATTTTGTACTTTTCTCATTTTTTGTTGATTTTTTATGAATTTCGAAAATAAAATACAAAAATACCGAAAATATGAAAAATTATTTTTGCTCAAAATTGGATCCCTAAGCCAAACCAAGGTCCCCAAAGCTGATTTTTCAATTTTATGAATTTTATGGATTTTCTAAAAATTTTCTAAAAAATAAAAATGCTGAGAATCAAGTGTCAACACCGTCCTTTTTCCCCAGTCGACCGCTATGCCACCCCAAAGAGCTCGACTACCACCGTCCCTCTCTTCTCTCTCAACTCACCTACTCGCCCGCTCGATCTCTCGGTCTCTCTCTCCTGGTTGCCGCTTCCTTGCTCTCGGTCGCCGCCCTTGCACCGCCGTCTCTCTCTAGGATTCTCATCATCCACGAGGTAAGTTGACCTCTAATTCTTGAGTAGGGCATGGTATATTCCTTGGTTGAGCTCTAGGGTGCATGTGTAGTGTAAAATGATTTAAGGTTTGCACGAAACTTGACGTAGATCGTCTGGCCGGAATGAATTGAGGAAATGATGGGCTGGTCGTGGGTGATTTGAGGCTATTCATGGCTGTGATATAGTGTCTTGGAAGGCTTGAGTGTATTTGAGCTCTAGAGTGCAATTTCAGGTAAATCAATTTAGGGTTAGAATGGAATTCGAGGTTGAGTGATTGACCGGCTAATTTGAGGTGTAGGGATACTATTCATGTGTGAAAGAAGATTATTCATAGCTGTAATGTGATGCTTTGAAAGGCTCAAGGGTTGAGTGTGGAGACTAAGATGGTATAGAGCTTAAATTGAGGTGTTTGACCGAAAATGAGCCTAGGTAGAAATTAGTGGCTCTATTTACGAGCCCTAGTTACTGTTCACGAGCGAAATAGAGCTGTCCTTGGCTGTGAGGTTGGGTTTTGAAAGGCTTGAGTGACGTATATTGAGTTTAGGATTGATAAGAACATGATTTGAGGTGATTAGAGCGAAAACAAGC
Organism: Psidium friedrichsthalianum; assembly: GCA_019149425.1. Taxonomy (NCBI): domain Eukaryota; kingdom Viridiplantae; phylum Streptophyta; class Magnoliopsida; order Myrtales; family Myrtaceae; genus Psidium; species Psidium friedrichsthalianum. Next base: position 4,683 of record JAGVVM010021971.1, read on the forward strand.
CTAAGTTGTAATTGGATACACTAGTTCCGGCCCTAGGTACTATTCTTAGGGCGAGATTAATGATGTAATGGCTGTCCATGTGAGTCCTAGATTGAATTTCATGAGATGGGGATCGAATGAGCATGTTTAGGGTTTGGATGGAGGATTTGGCTAGTTTTAGCAAGTTGTGCATGTCCAAAGAAATAATGGACTTAGACATTATGTTATATCACAAATATCGATGATGAGCATGAATATGTTTACATATTGAAAAGATTGCCTAAATTGCTTAATCCTAACGCCTGTTCGATTGATTAAATTTCAATGCATTTGATCCGCCTTGACATGACTGTCTGTTTATTATGTGAATCGTGAGTTGCATGCTGGCATGGTCACGTTTTATAATGTGGCAGATATCGAGCAGTGGAGGTTGAGTCCTAATGAGGAGAAAATGATGAAATAAGATTGGTGCGCCCGGAAGTGCACGGCACAGGGCTACTGAAGTGATAAGGGTGCCAACCTGATCCTTAGCTTTAACGCATTGCTGGTTAAGTTACTGAGATATTACTGTGTACCTAGGCTTATGCCTGCTGGAAGCGCATTTACGAGTACACTGAATTGAGGCGATATGCCAACCTAAGTTTTCGCGTAGTGAGGCGTGTTACGGGTTGAAGCACGAGTATGACTGTCTTGTGAACTGGATTATGCTGCTAAATTGAATCAAGGCTTGAGAATGGCATGCGTGTGTATTTGAACCTAGTATTGATGTGTTTCGTTTGAACTGCTTGCATGCTTAATCATTTTGTAATTCTGTTGCCTCTATATCTCTTGTTTGATAGCTGCCCGTCCCTAAGTGCTTAGGATGCATGATTAGAGTTTAACTTTGAGGGTATGTAATGTCCTGAACGAGACTTAGGGGTAGGCTTATTGAGAAGTATCTCACAATTTTTATTAAACCCCCCATTTCAGATCCTAAACCGTAGTCATGAGCGGACCGCAACCATGTTTTGGAATACCTAGGGATTTCGATGCTGATTTACCGTGCACCCAGCTGGAGATAGCAAGTTTTACTATCGTGACGAGACCACTATTTGTGTAGACAATGGGAAAGAGTCTTGAGAGCCCCATAAGTATGTAACGTAGAGATTTAGGGATGGAGATGTTACGATCAAACCAATTCAGGATTTCGATGTTCCTGCTAAGATACTCTTGGGTCATGATCCTGTGGCCACTCCTCCTGATGGTATTATGTCGAGCCCCGAGGCCGGGCCAATGGCTAGCGAGAACGAAGGAGATCCCATCGTGATAGATTTTGACTCTAAGGAGGAGGAGCCGATGGAGTTTGAGTCCGAGAAGATCCTTTCACCCGACCTTAGCGAGGAAGATGATCAATAGCGTAATCCAGTGTCTTTTGATGGCCCCTTTTTGTGAGAAAGTAATGTTAGACTTGTTGACTATGTCCTTTTTTTAGAGTGGTCACCCTAGGTATGTATCATTGTAAGCTGTTCGTTTGTAAATGCTTGGTGATGTTATTTGGATTATGCTGATGTTTCGTTAAGGTGGTTGTCTCTCTCTTTCTTTTTTTAGCTACCCTTATTTATGTATATTGTCTGGGGTGTCGTACCGTTTTCGATGACGTAAACTCAAGGTGCTGCAATTTGGTCAGTGACAGTCCTAGACGTCGCATCTCATCGGCTGTGTTTGTTGTGCGATGTCACGTGCCCGTTGGGTATGTGGCGTGACATGACCAGCCACTGCCCTTCTTTGTTCTTTGGCACCACCGTAAAGCCTCGTCAGTCAGCCGCTTCGCCGCCATCATCCAGCCCTCCCAAGGACCGTCTTAGTGTTATTTTGAGGTGAGCCAACTCTCTAACCCTTGAGTAGGCCTAGATATAGTGCTAGATTGGCTTAGAAACGGACGTAGGCTCGGTTTAGAGTAGTCTTGGTGCGCAAAAATGGGTTTGCCTGAAAAATGCACTACTCATGCTGGGCGTGCACTGTTCACAACGGTAGTGGGTTGTTTATGGTTGTTGGAACACGTGTGGTGATGTTTGGGAGCCATAGAATGGAGTTCGGATAGGTTTAAGTAGAGTTTTCATCGAAAAACGCATGTGTGCACTATTCATGTCGAAAAATACTATTCACAATCAGAAATTACTGTTCACTCATTGGAACACTATTCAGCAGCAAGTTCATGTGTATTTGTACCATATTTGAGAGATTCGAGGGTTGAAATAAATGTTTAAACGTCCAGAAGCTTAAATCGATAATTATGGTGAACTTTGGTGTTAAATTGAGCAGGCTATAACTTATGGTATTTGTGTACGAGATATAAAAATTAGATGCCGTGATGATTGCTCATTATCTCAATGCTTGTTTGCTAAGTTGTCACCATGTGAGTAGGGCCGGCCGTGTGCGATAATTCATGTGATTGTGGAATGGGTGCAATGATGTCGGATAGCACATGATTTATAATATGAGTGCTAACATTGAGCATTTATTGATATCCTGATGTGTTTTGACGCGGGAAGTGGGTTGGCCTTGATGCGTTTTACGCGGGGAGTCAGAGGCATAAGGTTCGTTACAACGAATGACCCTGATGCGTGTTACATGGGGAATTGAGGAAATAAGAATATAAATTATGCGCCCTGATGCATTTGACGCAGGGTAGCTGGAAAGATAAGGGTACCAACCTGATGTATTTTTACGCAGGTTGAGGTATAGACCTGATGCATTATTACGCGGGTCGAGCTGAAATGAAACTTGTATTCATGACGTATGTGATAATAACATCTATGAATTTGACCTGGGCATGTTTACGTGGTCGTGTTGGCTATCGTGTGAATCTATCATGTTTGCTAGACCGTCGTATGTGATTGGTTAATCTGGTTGTGAGCGGGACTTATTGCATGTTTAAGATCGATTTGGGTTATGTCTGGTCCTAAACGATATTTAGAGTGTGAGCTTACTGAGATATAAATCTCATGGTTGTCGTAAAACCCTTTTTACAGACCCCCGACCGCAAGGATGAACATTCTTCCGATCTGCCATGGGATACCGGTGGAGGTAGAGACTAATGTGACCGAGTATCCTGCAGTGGATGGAGTTGTATATAAGAAGTATTCCTATATGGTTTGGGTAGACGTTGGAGACGAGTTTTGGTGTCTCACCATTACAAGGCCTGGACGTGTAGGAGGGGATTTGCGTTCGTGGGACAGCTGCAAAGTTTTAATGTCCCAATTCGTGAGTTAAACGAGATAGGTCCGTTGACCACCGTTACCTTTGGTTGCAAGGTGGCGAGCCCAAATGCAGCATTGGAGCATTCAGCTGGCAATTGGCCTATAGAGATAGAGGCCGTAGTTGAGGAGGACCTAATGGATAGCGATCCTCCGACACCTGTGGAGTCTAACCCAGAGGAGATTTCACTATCTGACCTAAGCGATGTGACTGGCGAGTAGGTTATATGGCTCCCGTTTCCCCTTTTTTGTAGTCCTTATGTTGGGAAGCTTGCTTAGACGTCAACCTAGTCCCTTTTTGTATGATGGTCGACTTGTAGTGAGATTTCGTAGTAACCCCATTTAGGCAGTATCGAAACGTTTGACATGTATGTGTATTTGTGACGTTATTTGCATGTTTGAGTCTCTCTCTCTCTATCCCCCCTCTTTATGTATGTACGGGTTGTGCGTTCGCTTCCGCTAGCGTTGGTTCCTCTGATGGTCGTTGGTCCGCAACGAGTCCTGGGCGTCGCATCTTCTTCTCATGACCGATCGACGTGAAGGAAGGGATGTTGCGTACTCGTAGGATTTGAGGCGTGACAATATTACATAAAATAAAATTTACGTGCATTATTTTTGTGCAATTATTCGTGAAACTATAGTTCATACATTTAAGTTGGCTATCTTATATAAATTGTAGGAAAAATACAATTAAAGCTCTCAAATAATCTCATTTTCTCTTATAAGGGTCTGAAGCTACCATGATTGTTTCAAATAAGAGTCTAACCTCACCGATCGGCTAAATATTCTAGCTGAGCAAGGGCATCTTCTTCTAAAGATAATTTTAACTTAAATTTTAGGTAAATTACATTAAAAATTAAAACAAAATTTTTCAAAAAGAACAAAAAAATACTATGGTGGCTGTCCCATTGCGAGTTGGGCATTAGCCCTTGCTAGATGGGGTCGCAGCGATGGCTAGCAAGGTTGTCGGCACCTTGGCTAGGGTCAAATGGGGCAACGACCATAGGCAGAGGGGTTACCCTCCTACCTTTATTTTCTTTTTGTCTTTCTTTCTTTCTTTCTTTCTTTCTTTTAGCCTCTCTTTTTTTTTCCCCCTTTTTGAGTTTTTTTAAACCAAAAAATTTTGGAAAAAAATAAAAAAAGTAACGGACGAAACTACCATTGACCAGCTGGTGAGGCAAACCCTTTTTAATACTAAGATGGCCACTTTAGGTCTTTAAAGTCCACTTTAGGCTCACATTTGAAAAAATAAGAGTATTTGAGGTTATTATTTGAAACAATGTCTATTTTAGGCCCTTATTAGAGAAAATGAGATATTTCAGGCTTTCATTTGAGAAAATGAGTACACTTCAGGCCTTTAGGTGGAATTTTCCCTAATTGATGGCAAGTTCTTAGTGATAAATGCATCTTTCAGATCTACGATTGAGGATTGTCCTTGACTAGAGAGTGAAAATCACGGGCGGTTCCTCTATGCACCCTCCAAAGCACAAAACGACCACCCAAGGGGAAACTAGTGGAGCATATTACGGAGTATTCTTAATTCCTCTGGCTCTCACTGGTTTGCAAGATCCCACCTGATCCAGACTCCTATAAGAGGAACAGAAAAGATTCAGAGGACTGATTTTTCCAAACACAAACAGTTGCAGAACCAATTGATTGAAGAACTCACTATTTGTTCATCCTAGAAATTTATTGTCCTCCGGTCATGGAACTACTCGGAGTGTGCTCTCTCCCGGGACTGGGAGGCGATTTGCCTGGTTATGGCCGGGACACTTTGCATAGACATTAAAGACGACGCGAACAGCTACGTTTATCGAGTTTGACCGGAAACCTACACTAGAGTAATGTACTCAATCACTTACGGCTTACGCCCTTTCATCTATGTAGAAAGGAAAAAAGAAACCGCTCCAATCTGGTGTGGGCACTCAACAATGATCTGGAACTTGCCCCTTCACTTATTGTACAATCTACTTTTAGTTGCTATTCCACCATTTTGAAAAAAGCAACAGAAAAGGTATACGAGCGATGTTTCATTCATGCAATACTAGAGGGATCGCTGGTGTTTATCCAAGAAAATATAATAAGTGAACCATCGAAGCAAAAGTCAAGCACGTTCTTTCTCTTTATCTACTGATTGCTCTTGTTGCAGTTCATCCAGTTTGTCAAACGAGCTGTCCTCCCTCACTCAGCCACGCCATGAACGTGTGATGATCCCTCCCTTGGGTGCAAAATGAAATGAAAGAGAATTGATGGACTCACAGGATTCACAAATGAAGTCGCGAAATGCCAATCATGTTTAATCCTTCAATACAAGATTCAAAAGGCTTTCTCTTTATCGAGCGAATGGTATAATGCAATCCATCTATCAAAAATTCGAATTTTTGAACATATTTCAGTACAGTTTAAGTCGCACATCGACTATATTTTTCTGTCGTAGCAATCAAATCAATTAATTAACCCAGAAATGATATAGAAAGTACCAACCTGAAAGTATCAGATCAGAAAAGGGAAGTACCTTCCAATCATTCTCCTGCAGTTTAAGTCAGAGTACAGAAGACTGGCCAACCACGCAACATTCCCGGTCAATCACCCTCGCCTTGCCAGAACCCAGGACTTGAGAACCATTATGGAAATGCCAGGAGACTGACGTGGTCAAAGATTATCCAAGGGGAACTAATTTGGAAATAAGGTACCCTCTGGCGCTTAAGTTTGAGACAAGAAAAGTGATCACAAAAGTTTTGGATAAAAAATGCCAACGAAAAGTTGCGGTTGAATAACGGGGATAGTGAAAGCGAACCGAACCAATAGAACATCATATACAGATAACTAAGCTGAGCCCACCATTGGTTATTTTTTCAACTACATAACAGAATTTTTCGACTCTCCGTTCACGTTCAAGAATCTTCACAACACTAAAGGAAATAAATAATCTCTCTTAGTTTCACCTCTGTAGGGTCTAAACTCTAAATCTGCGGTTTAAGTTTGTAAAGGTGACCCCAAGTAAGTCAGAAAGTAATGACAAGACAAAAAAGAAGTTGCTCTCCTAAAAAATGCAGCTTATATTTTACAAATTACAAATGTAAGTAGTGCTCAGAAGCTAGTATAAGTTCTAACCCGTCAACATCCACCTTGAACTAAATACTGATAAAATCAAAAAGTAAATAAAGAAAGAAAAATGGTGGAAATCATACTGTATGAAAATAGGAATAATTGAAAAACAAAAAAGAGAGTAAAAAAACCTAAGTAAAACAATCGGCTTCTGGAACATGGTGAAAGTAGAAGTATTTTGGGAATTTATGCCACTAAGTAACATATAGTATACTCTGGGGAATAGAAAAAAGACGACTCAACAAACAGCAAACCACATTTGTAGTCACTCATTCACATAGAAACATCCGCTCCAGACCCACACAACACAAGTTTAAAATCGAAAAACACGGAATTTAAACAAACTTGCATCTCAGTGAAACACGAAACTTCGGTTTTATTTAAAAAACAGAAAGAAAAAATTTTAAAAATATGTTTGATGGTGAGTAAATAAACAGAAAAAGAGAGGGATAACGGAGAACAAACCACCACATACGAACAAGGACCGAAAAAAATAGGAACAAAAAGAGCACTATCATCTGCTCCCTTCTCCATCCTCCCTCCCGTCCGCCCGCCCTACACAACTTCCCCCCTGAACCTTTCATCTTTCTCACTGTCGCGTTTTACAACTTTTCTCTTCCCGATTTCCGCCCTTTCTTTTACTTTTTTTTTGTCCTCTCTCACGTTGCTTACTTTTTTAGATTTTATCTTCTGAAATCCCACCCTACACTTCCCAATACCCAGCCTTTCTTTCTTGTGTAAACGAAAAATAATCACCAACTTTTTTTTTTGCTGCATAATTTAACCCCTTTACTAGATTAAACGAAGAAATAATGGTTGAACATATAAAGGTAACTACTAAAAAGAAACGAGGAATGCTAAAATAAAGTTAGTCCCGCGTTTTCCTCACCGAGTCCCGTGATCTGCTTACTGTAGCTACTATCCTTTGAAGAACCC